>JBAGKK010018430.1:0-11613 GCA_037177015.1 Euceroptres primus | reverse complement strand
CGCACTCGAAGCTACAGCTTTTAATTACAAAAATAATTTATAAATAAAATAAATTGAATTCAGCATTTTATATTCTGCGAATTATCCCCGGGCGAATTAGAAAAACGTTACAGGGTCTTTCTTCGGAGCGCATCACTCATGAATCTTAATACGGATTTTCTAACAGTGTACAATTTCGAAATATTTTATTCAGCTTATCTAATTTTGCCATCAATTTATTGTTAATTGGGTTTACTGTAACATATGCCTCATTATTTTGAAGATTAACGTTTGGAAAATTAATTCTGGAAAAAAATGTTAAAAATGATTAAAATATTGTCTAATAGCCATGACTAATTTATGGTTTTTTTTTTAATTTTGAAAGATAAAGGATATTTTGTGCGAAAAAAGTTCTATGAGTATTTATTTTAATATTTTTTGTTTATTTAACAATAAATCATTGTTGTACCTTTCAAATAATACTTATATCTACATATTATTAAAGTCTTCGCCTCTTAATCGGTATATCTATGCCGTCGTCGCTAAGAGGAGAAAACTTTAAATGTAAACTGTAGTTGTGTAAGGCACAATTCAACACATACAAACAAGTCACACTCACATGTATTAGTTTCAGTTCAAGCCACTACAATTCACAGCATTTCAAAGATACAAATCAATCCCTTTTACACCACTCCTATATTGCAGGGGCTAGATAATATCAAAAAATTAGCCATCAGCGAACCAGAAATCATGGTCAATCATGCCAACAGTAAAATGCGCGAGCCATATACACTTTAATTCAAAAAATAGGCACAGCACACGCAACACGTCCTACTAGCTCTCCGCCATCTTTCCTTCTTAATTAATGATTATCTTTTTATTTATAATACTCATGATAACCAGTTCTCCCTATGTCCTTTACAATAATAATATACATATGTTTTTTCTTTTATAAAATCCTTTATGTCTGTACAAATTCCCTTAAGATATCGGATATTTATTTTCTGTCAACTGAATCATTAAACGGATTCTAACACGAGCGACGTTTTTCGTTTTCGGAGGCTTCCTCAATACTAACTTGAGCTGCGCACTTAAGGGTACTAAATATTTATTTCGTATGCTCATGAAAACTAAAAATATGCGTTTCGAGTTATTTTTCATGTACTTTTTTCTAGACTTTGAACTAGAAGTCAGCCTGAATACCTAGTGCAATAGCTTTATCTAGTGACGAAATATCTTTATGGTATATTTGCATATACACTGGGAAATCTAATCCGCGTAGGAAACTATTGATCGCGATGTCTCTATAAGCTTTAAACATTCCGACCCCATTTTCGTTAAGCGAATCCTCCATGACTTGTGCAATTAATTTATTTAGTATAAGATTGCAGCGAGCCCCGTATTCAGAGACTGTCTCGTCATCTTTCCTTCTAATATTGGCTAGATTCTGCATTAATTGACTGACTTCTTGTTGGGAATATATTTGGCCAAGTATTTTTAATATTTCATCTAAAGTGATAACGATACGATGTTGAATGTGAATTCACGCTTCTCCTGTTATTTTATTGCGCATGAGCACGGTCAAATAAGCCATTTCTTGTGGCTTCGTCATGCACGCGGCGGCTTTACAGTGCTCAATAAATATCTTGGCGGACATATTTTTGCCATCAAAAACTGGTGTCAAGTCGCGCACGAGTTTCTAAATTTTCTCTGGGTTCTGAGTACCTGCCAATGAAACATGAACATCAAAGACAGATACCAGGAGTGAAACAGGTATTTCATGACGTTGATCGTTTTTCCTAACGATTATTTTACCTAAATTCGTTTGACTTAAAAATAATTCACTATAATTTTTATTCTTCCGAATTGTCAAAGTACATAAATTTTATGGTTTCTAATTATCATTTGCTCTAATTTTTATTTTCCCGAATAACAATCTGCCATAATTTTTATATTTCGGAATCACTATTTGCCCTAATTTTTATTCTTCCGAATTACTGATTCCCATAATTGTTATTCTTCCAAATTACCACATGACATAATCTTTATTCTCTCGAATTACCGTTTACCATAGTTTTTATTTTTCCGAATTACCAATTGTCATAACTCTCATTCTTCCGAATTAACATTTGCCATAATTTTTATTTTTCTGAATTACCATTTGTCATAATTATTATTCTTCTGAATCGCCATTTGTCATAATTTTTATTTTTCCGAATTATCATTTGCCATAATTATTATTCTTCCGAGTGACCATATGCCATAATTTTTATTCTCCCGAATAAGCACATAACCTAAAATTCATTTAACCGAAAAGCCATCTCTCATAATGGCTATGTCATCGAAACTGCATGTAACATAAATTTCGTTCTTCATAAAATGGCATCTAGCATTCTGATTGGCTGAATAATTCCGTGAAATTCAAATCAGCCAATCAGAATGCCGAACCTCATTTTAGGAAAAACGAAATTTATGTTACATGCAGTTTTGATAACATAGCGATTATTACAGATGGCGTTTCGGTTAAATGAATTTTAAGTTATGTGTTTATTCGGGAAAATAAAAATTGTGGCATATTTTTATTCCGAAGGGTAACAATTGTGACAAATGATAATTCGGAAAAATGAAAATTATGACAAATGATTTAGAAAAATAAAAATTATGACAAATGGTGATTCGGAAAAATAATAATTATGCCAAATGGTAATTTAGAAATATAAAAATTATGGCAAATGATAATTCGGAAGAATAAAAGTTATGACAATTGGTAATTCGGAAAAATAAAAATTATAGCAATCGGTAATTCGGGAGGATTAAGATTATGGCATATGGTTATTCGGAAGAATAATAATTATGGCAAACTATAATTCAAAAAAATGAAAATTATGACGAATGGTGATTCGGAAGAATAATAATGATGACAAATGGTAATTCGGAAAAATGAAAATTATGTCAAATATTAATTTGGAAGTATTATAATTATGGCCAATGGTAATTCGGAAGAATAACAATTATGGGAATCAGTAATACCTTAGATAAAAGGAATGGTATCAATCGTTCATTGAGTTTAAATTACCTTTTAAATTCTTTAAGAACAGAATTCCATTAGTTCGTGCCTTTCCTCACCCACATACTTGAGTTTTTAAAAATTAAATCTTAATTTTTATAACTTACAATTGCAGATGTAAATAATCCTTTCGATGAGCACGCACACACACACACACACACACACTCTACACTTAAATTTTCTTTTAACAATTTTCAAAGATAAAATTTTTTGCACTCAAACAAGGAACAAAAGCACTTCACTATAACTTTTTTTTATTCTTCTTATTCCCTCGAGATCCTTCCAACAACCCCTTTTTGAATTTATAATTTTTCTTCGACATCTTCAGGTTGACTGTCCCTCGGTGCCTAACCCTTCACGGGCTGGTCCTACATTGCCGGTACTCTTCACGAGCCGGTGTCTTCTGATCCTTTGATAGCCTTGTGATCTAACATTCGGGTCTCTCAAAAATGTCCTATAGCCAGCAGTTGACGAGGAGAATGGCCCGTGGTCCCTTAACCCAACCGTCTACGACCTTGCAGCAATTTACAACTCCCTTGCTTCTGGGTGAGAAACCACGGCAAAAGCCTAGAAGAGGTCGCGGCTATTTTTCCAGATCTTGAATTCCTTCTCCCTAAAACTACACGAACGTCAGCGGGCCAGAAAGCTACTCAATCTACCTCCTGGTAACCACTTGGCACGTGAGATCAGGTCAAAGTAAATTCAAATTTAAAAGGACGTCTCGCTTCAGTGATGCGACCAGACGTCAAGTGCGGCGACGAGTAGTAACGATTGCAGTAGTCAGACGAGCTTCTTCGATAAATATTTTTGGAACCATCGATCCAAATTTTCTCAGTACAACATATCCCATACCAGTGTCACCAATTTGGATACACCCTTGCGCTGTAATCAGCAAAATGGCTTCCTCAAATATTAACGCTCATTGTCCGTCTGTTGTGAGTTTTGACAGTTCACCAAAAAGTTTCTAAGTCCAAATGAGAATTAATTCTGCAGACGATTGTCACAAGTTCAAAGTAGGAGTCGCACGGTTGTTGAGACAAAATCTATCTATTTACGCTGCGCAGCAGTTTTTATAAACCTACATCCCGTCTCTGAAGAGTGGGGACTTATCCTCACTCTTCAGTTGCACCCAGTTGGATTGCTGACGTCATCAAGGTTAATGGCTCGTTTTCCAATAGGAGTCGAAGCCACGAAGCCATGCCCACAGGAAACGAACGACAGGATGAGTCATATGGATCCCAAAGGGATAATTCGTTGATTGACAAGCGTGCAGCTTTGGCCTGTTTATGGCCTTTTTGAGTGACGGGTGTTAAGTGTTTACTTCCGGTTTCTCACGGTTGCCCTTGAAATAGCAATAACTCATCCTTTTTCTCATTTCCTGTTTTGCGCTATTTCAGAGGTTATCCTTTATTCTAGTTCCATGTCCTGTCAAGTAACATGATTTGCAAGTTCCGGTCTATTGTAATTTTATACCACCTATTTTTAGAACGTTGAGACTCGGACCTGGTCCCCATTGTATTTGTAACCCTATTTTCTGAGAATACTGGCGCCTATGCTATAATTTATGACTTCCGGTGGGTCAAACATAAACTATTTCCTATAAATTCTGTGAACTCTGACGCTTGTAGTAACTTATAATTTCCGCTTTATTGTTGCGCAATCTATTTCTAGAACAGAGAGGGAGAGAGAGAGATAGAGATAGAGAGAGAGAGAGAGAGAGAGAGAGAGAAAGTTGTTGTGGTTGTCATCTAATATACTTTTAACAATTCTCATTATTGAGAAGTAAATTCCTTTAATAATTAATATCATTCATCATTCAAAATCTTCGTTTCATTTAAATTTCCACTTGTGATAAAACGAGTTCTGCTTTATCATAAGAAACGTGTGGAGTGAGTGGGTATGAAACTACAGGTGGTTAATTCAGAGAAATAACACCACGTTACACCTCCCTTCCTACTCAAAAACTTGTTTCATAGTGAGTCAACTTTTAATTTTCAGCAATTTTTATGTCGCTTTTATATTTTTAGATTATGGTGTCGTTGGTAATTCATGCAATTTCGACTGACATAATTGTGGCAAAAAGCAAAAAAAATGTAATAATAAATGTTAAATAACTTCAGAACTAAATAAATATAAAATACATTTGACTACGAATCATTAAAATTTTTAAAATAATAATTGAATATTGTAAACCAATAAATCTATACCATAATAAATTTTAGGTAAAATAATGAAAAGTTTATCTTTTATTAATTTTTTGAATATATAAGGTTTTATAAGTTCTTAAGTGGAAAATTAAAATTTTAAAGAATTTAGACGGACAATTCAAATGAGAGGCAATTAGGTGAAGTGAAAAAATATGTAAGCAGCAGAGCAAAGCGAATTGTTTGATGTGGAATAGAATACAGTGTAGTTTATGGCGTAATGTGAACAGAGTAGGAAATTCATGCAGTAGAAAATAGAAGAGCGTTATTGGTATAAATGGGAATTTAACGGGAAGGCAAAAGAAAAAGTTATTTTGAAGAAGGCTGCGGCGGAAAAACTGTATTGTGGATAATTAAGGTTAGAAGAAAGAGGATAGATGAAAGAATATTTGGTAGAAACTTATAAGTGGAGAATGTTAATAAAGCTGCGAATGATGTAAGATACAAGGGATAAGGTAGTAAAAGGTCATATAGCTGTTGTGAAGGGAGGTTAGAGAATTAAAAAAAGAAATGTAGTTGTATGTAAGCAGTTTTTTTATTTCGGAATTTTAATACGTGAAAAGGCAGCCTGAATATAAATAAAAAATTGCAGGATTGTAAATCTAATTTTCTAATACAATTCTTTGTATAATTTATTTATTCTTTTATTTTATTGAAATATTTATTTTATTATATATATTTACTTTATTTCATTAGCATAAATTATTTTCTTATTCTCCACAGCCATGGAAAAAAGTAGATTATTTTAATAACAAATTACATTTTTGAAAACTAATAATTATTCCAGGCTCAAAGCTGCACACTTTGAAAGCGCGATGAAAAGCATATTTCCTGCAAGTTTCGAAATTGCTACTTGATTAATTGCATGCTTTTAAAAAACGCGATTTTGAACGATTTTTATTTTTTTCCAAATAAACAAGTGAACAAATCTTCTAGTGCGAACTGTCATTTTGTAGATCTCTCTAAAATCTACATTTTTTAACTAAACTTTTTTCCTGTTCGTTGCAATAAACAAAATACTTTCAACTGTGGCTTAAAAATAGAGAGACTCAGAATTTTTAATGAAAAATGTGTGTGCTTTGTTCTACATGCCAACACTACCAGAAACTGTAGTAAACTATCAGGACTGAATTAGTGCACAAAATGACCACTTTTTTATAGGGCGACGTGACTGGACTACGCCACCATTGGCGGTTTGCGCAAAAACAGTTCCTCAACAGAGGACACTCGTGATGTAAACCGTGACTATCGGCTGTGTCATTTTGAGTCTGTTACCTTTTAAATATTAAAATCAAATATTTATAATTAACCTAAAAATAAAAAATTTAAAAAATGTTTATTTTAAATTTAAATATAAAATTCAAAATACTTTTAGGATTATAGAAATTCAGATCTTGGTTTAATAATTGTGTAAATAAATAAATATAAGACAAAAGAAAGTAAAAGAGATATTCAAGTCCCTTACTAAAGCCCAGGTCAGTGGGTCACCTTACATTGTCTGAAACTTAATTGGATAACTTTTAAACTAAGTCCGATCCTATAATTCCCTCCAAGGAAAAAAAGGAGACACAATAACGAAATTAAATTTTTTTAATCAAAGGGGGCATCAGTCCTCAAATTTTAAAAAATATTCTTTTTTTTATCAAATTATTTATCAACTTTTTTTCAACCTTATTTATTCCGTTCGAAAGCTTGGAAAATTTACTACAAAAACCCATATTTGAAGTAAAAAAATAAACTTAATCTAACCGGAGCTATCAATTTTTGAAGCGATTTATTTCATGCACATAGTCTACTTGTGTGTAGCTGGCAATCGCGCACCATATCGTTAAATCCTTTTGCACAGCATCTTGAATCGATATATACTACACATTCGTAAATGCCATGAAAACAGAAGAAACTTTTTTTCAGGGTGTCTCGTTCTCCAGAAAATGTTTCACATCTAGTTTTTAAAGTATTTGGACTTAAGTTTCACATTCCTTTGGCAACGACCCTTTAACGTTTATTTTTTAACAAACCTTACGCTATATAATAGTACTTTTTTTGAGTTAAGATGATGATGATACTATTTACTCATTAAATGCGCAAGCACTTACTCATATAAAATTATGTATTTGAAGTTCTGAAGGTTCAAGTGAATGATATATGTTTTTTTACCTCAAATTTTTCTAGAAATATTGTTTCACTCACAAAGAAAAGAAGCCCCATTAAAGTATTTTTCATTAAATTATTTTCTTTGTCCTAAATTTTGGAACAAACTTGAGTAAGCTTTTTTTCGTATAACTTATTTATACTTCGGTAATTCATTATAATAATAAAAAACCTTCGCTTAAAGCACATAAAATTATTAGGGAATCTATTGGGCACTCTTTGGAAAAAAGCCACCCTGAAAGAAATGTCCGATTTTCTCGGCAATCTCAGTGATAATTCTCGCTGCACGTTCGTGACCGATCGTTCCTTCTTTTGGTATTTCCCGATCGAACTCGGTTCGAAAGTTGACATTTTTCGCGAACATACAAATTTCCTGTTAATATAACCCCGAAAAAGAATAAATTTACCTTCGAAGATTAGGAAATCAAAATTCTGGTAATTCTGCGCCTTTTTGATGTATAAAGTTTCTTCATTTGGGAGTTTGAAATTTAAAAATTACTGTTGTGTGCGCTATCATTTTTGAGACGAGAAGTCCGCGCAAGTCGACAGAGCAGATTCCTCCGATCGGCTATTTATTGCATCGTTCGCTTGATATGCATCACTAAAACCAACCTAAAATTTAATGCAGCATGATTTTTTAAATTCAATATCTTCTGAACGCATGGATGGATTTTGAACTTCATACGGGGTTTTTTAAAGTATATTTCACCAGTTTTAACGTGGAGTAACGTATCGCTTTTTAAAAATCAAATTTCATGAAAAAAATTGCAAAAAAAGTGTTATTTGATTTTTTGATCCCCTAAACCCCCTACGATTTTTTCTCAAAAGTACTTCAAAATATGCCCTGTTTCATAAGCTGTTTATCCTTTGCTGGGCACTTTAGGAGAGCAAGGTGTTTAGGCGCTACAGGTTTATATACCGCAGCGCAACGCACCAAACAGAACTAGACATGCCTACTAATACCCAGAGGCTTAAATTTAAGAAAGCCGGGTGAGCGTACTTAAGGTATGGAGGCGTAAGGAAGTTATCGAAAATCACAAAAAATGACCGGTGGGTTACCATGTATTACCATATCTTACCGGAAATTTCTGGCAAGATTTGGTAATATATGGTAACTTATGGGTTATTTATGGTGACTTTCGGTAACTTTCCTACGCCTCCTTACATTTAGTATGCTCACCCGGTTTAAATTGTAGCCTCTGGGTGCAAACAGTAGGGTGGGCCGAAAAACCAAAATCTTTGAAACTCGAAACGGCCCAGTACGAAAAAGTTGCGTTTGGGGAAGAAAAATGGAGACCAAAAGAGATTTTTGAAATGGAATTATACGTTTGAATTTTGACCAATTTTTTGACTTCATTTGATATTGGCCAAAAATTATGGCAAATTTTTCGTAGGCACAGTTTTTGGTAGTAAACCCTAATATTAAATTACAAATTAACAGTTCAAGTTCAAGTTATAATTTTTTGAAAATGTGTAAAAAGTTACGTTTGTATTTCTTTATTTCCGCATTTTTTTGAAAAAAATTGAAGGAGTCGTGGTAGTCACGAACGAACAATTAATTATTTAAATAATAACTTTTATTCGTTCTAAAAGCCACCAAGCTGCCGAGTTCTGTCGGAACTCGTTTTTGTTTGCGGGATCGTTATCCCTCTACTTCTACTGAAGTTGCTGTTCCAGACAAAATTGTTGTTTCTAATTGTCACTTTTGAAAAAGCTAGGAGTAGGATTGTACTCAAGAAAACTATAAGTTCTAGGCCCAAGGATCCTAATTTGACAGGAAGTTATTAAACAGAGTATTTTGAAATTTACAGGTTCATTTTCATGAACCTGTAATTATTTTAATTGTTTAATTGTAATTTTTTTCCGATGTTTCTCTTACTTTTTACGGTCCTAGTTCTAACCTTACTACTAGCACCAGGAAGTTAAAAACGAGAGAGGAGAGTCGTCCTTTTCCGAGTTGTTCTTTTTCCAGATGAGCGTGCTTTTCGAAAAATTGTCGCTACAAAAATATTGTTCCAAGAATCAAGGTAGATTAATTTATCCTCAATTACTCCTTATGAAAACGTCGAACACGGCTTCAGCCGGAAGGAAGTTTGTCCCGTTATTTGCGTCCGCCGCGAACTTACGAAAATTTCCTTTATACAGAATGATTTTACGATCCTCCTATGGGCATTTTCCGGGAAATGCTCCCTAGGGTACTGAGGAAACTTAACTGCAAGCTTCAAATTTACTTTGGTAAACGCCTTCCGATGCTCGGACGGGCAAAATATGTCAGGCTTCTACTATAGTTACGTACGCGTTAAGTCCTGTCAAACTGCAATTGTAATTTTGACCATCGTGCCGCTCGTCAATGCATAGAGGGTGCATCGGTACGGATTTTTTCAAGGTAAGAAATCGGTGATTAGACTTAGGCGATATACGTAGGAGGTGATGGATTTGGCGGGAATTGCCATGACAGTTGCTATGTACGAGTTTTAGCTGACAGAGAATCGCATGATTTTCCTTTCCTAATTCCACTTGCGAAACTGCGAAATTCATTATAACTTCTAAAACCACCTTAGAATTATTGAGAAGGGTATTAGTTGTTAAAGCCGTAACTAGGAATGGTTCGGAGTTGAATTTGTTATATATTATTCAATAGTAACAATTAAGTCATAAATTTGTTAGCTTAAGAAAAAAACCAACGAAGCACGTGAGTTTGTTGTAGTTGAGAATCAGATGTGATGGATAAGAGAAATGGCTGCGGAGTCTGTAGGTTTTGCTAGAGGGAAATGGTAGGGGTATTCATGGACGTCGAGTTGCATCGACGCAAAACGCGATTGCATGCATGTCAATTGCTATACGGCATCATATGTGTGGGAGTAATAATCACGGCGAGGCACTGCGAAAATTCATGCGGGTGCTAATGAGTACGAGAAGGATGGAGCGATGTCCGAAAGCATGAACCGCGGCAGTCAACTCTCTCTCGACTTCGCTCTCGCGACGACTCTCTTTTCTCTTTCTAACCTATGTCATTCTACTTTTCTCTCTACATTTTCCTTTATTACAATTTTTCACTCTCTCATTCATTCTGTCATTCTTCTTTCTATATGAAATTTTTTATTTAATCTTCTCGAGAAACTTCGAGTTATGGTTAGGCAGGTAAAATGCTGAGCTTGAGAATGCTATCAACAAGCTCATGTTTCTTAAATCAAGGTGTACTTTGGAACAGGCTTGAAATAAAATGTATTAAATAGCACTTGAGCAATTTATTTCATGAAGTTATTTTTGCATTTTGGGTTTGCCTTGGTTCGTGTGCAACAGTGATTGAAATTTCTTTAGCTTAAATCGAAGAAATATGTTATTATTATTGTTCACTACTAAAAACTACACCTACAGAAAATTCGCCATAATTTTTTGCCCATAGGAAATAAAGTTTATCTGATACTTTTATCTGCATTCAGCATTACCCAGTATTAACGACATAGATGTAGCAGAAATTTGATACAGTTTTTTCTTTAATTCTTAAAATTTTGTAAATTTTTAAATTTTGTTTTCTGTTAAATAGGGGCAAGTTGGCAACAGTGGATCGGATAAACAAAGTCATAATTTAACAACACATGATACAAATGTCAGAAAATAATTTTGTGCAGTTGATTTTATAAATTTAATGTTTTTCTGATACAATAAATGGTCCTAATTTTTTGTCACTTGTCAACAGTAGATCGCATTTTTTAAAGGCTTTTTAATAGTTCCAGCATTATATTTTTTACACGTTGTGAACAAAATAATTTTTTATGAAATTATATGAAGAAAATGTAGACAACTGTCATTTTTGGTAATATTATTGTAAAATAATGAAACTTGTACCCAGGATAGATTTCCTGATACCTCCATCCCATGAATCCGAATGAGCGGATCCGATTCGGCCGACACCAAGGCGTTTTCCACACTTTTCCTAAACGGACCATTCCGGAGAAGTGCGAAAAATGCTGCATTCTGTCTATTCATTCCGAATCATGGGATTGAGGCCTCAGTAACGTAAAACAAAATTATATTGGTATTAGACTGTTCAGCTGCTTAACCTATACTAAAGCTAGAGTATGATTGGCTGATTCTGTTTTACCATGGATGCCACTTCTATAAATCTAAAAAATTGAAGGAAAAAGATTGTTTCAAATAATCCGCCGAAACAAATTTTAATCTCCTCGTCTCCGTGCGCAATACGCGCGA
>JBAGKK010018419.1:0-11614 GCA_037177015.1 Euceroptres primus | reverse complement strand
ATGAAAGCATTGCTACGTGCTTACAACTTCTGCCGCGAGATGTCCGCACCTTACGGACAACAGCTGCAAGTCTTCCCTTCTTTCTCGCACCATTTTCACTGTCATGCTCTCGCCCGTGTTAATTTGCACATCTTTCATCTTGAATGTCGATCGAGATTTTCCTTTTTTCGAAAAACACGTGTATTTCCACCTCCTCTGCAATGTCAGAGTTTCTTATCATCTTCACGCAAATTCAGAAGTCTATTTTTTAGACCTGAATCCCTTTGGCGTAAAATCAGTTGTAAATTACGGCCTTTTCACAATTTCCGACATTTTTTTGGCACGGGCTCAACACCCTTATGGCTCGTGAGAATTAATACCATTTTTATGCAGTAGTTGGCGCCACGATCACTGGTTTACTGATTGCTATAGGTTCTGGTGATATTTGCTATAATTTCTGCTGATATCTTTGCCGGAAAGACAGTCGCTCTAAATACTGTTGGACCACCATTTCACCATTTCGGGGGGACTGTCAAAGGATGGTGGTCGTTTGGAGGGGATATTAAAGTTGCGCAGTAGGCATTTACGCGTACACGCATGTATACATGTGCACGTTTGTACTATCTGCGCAAACACTGTGTTTAATTTGTAACTTTGAAACACCCCGGGAACGGGAAAAGGAGCCGAAGTAATAAAATAGAAAAGGACAGAAGATATTTCTTTTTTTTCAATTTTACAGTGCGACCTTCACAATTTCATATCGGATCTCCTTTTTCTTCTCACAGTGATCCTGTAGGAAGAAAAAGGAGACCCGATATGAAATGGCGGAGGTCCGACTGTATTACTATGTTCACGTTTCCCACAGTGATCTCAATGTTGGCGACCTTTTCTTTGCGCTTGCGTCGGAGCAGCCAGCTCATAGTATTAAAAACTTGTTGTAAATTTTTTTTTGACCTAAATAAAAATTTATGCAATTTATATACATTCTTGTGCAATTTGTAGTAATTATTTATTTTAATTACGAGAATTGTTTTTAATACTCGTTTTGAATTGCGCACTAACTGCGCCCAATGAGCCCGCTGCGCCGACGCAAGCGCAAAGAAAAACATTGGGATCACTGGTTTCCCATTCCTGGTCTCATACAATCATACAATTGGACCTCTACCATGTCATAAATTGGTGGCGACTTATGAAATGATGGTGGTAGCTTGGAGGTGACTTTGGAAGTTGCGCATCAGGCATTTGCCTGGATTCACAGAACGCACGTCTTCTTCTTCTTCAAAATTACGTTGGCTCCGTGCGTGCTATTTAAAGCCTTGCACATACGGCCATGACGCGTATGTATCCATGGGTAGGTGTAAACTATCTGCGCAAACGCTGTCTCGAGAGTAGGGGCAAACGATTAAGACTAGTTTGGGGCAATATGAAATGGTAGAATATGAGATGGTGGGGGTTCGACTGTATTCTTTTTGCCATGTAAACCGCGCCGTTACATGTACAGATAGTTAAGAGTTTCATTGTCTGTTTTTTTATATTGTGTTTTTATGTGATCAATAATGGAAATAATTAGTTTATGCACAAAATTTTAATTTTATAGTTATATAAAATGTCTTAAAAAAGTCTGTATGTATTAACAAGCAAGTCATACAATGGAAGGAGAACGTAAAGTTTTAGTCGAAGACGCAGAAGATAATATATCCTCGAAAAGTTTCACATTCTCAGCGCCAAAAATTGTAAATACTCCCGAGAAAGTAATTACTTTTGAACTTTCATCGCATCATATAATCTCACAAGAAATATCTCAAGATGGCATATTCCAGTTTTCACCTCCAATGAACCTATCTAAAAAGGGAAATGAAGCCATTTATGAAAGTCGGGATCTTGCTAAACAATACAAACCTAGAATTTCTAGAAACACTTTCAAACCTTCAACTAACGTGTTCACTCAAGCTCTTAAAGGTAAGTTATGGAACAATGAATATCGGTCATTATGCTCAAGGAACAGTCGTACCTGGATCATTTGACGTTTTCTTGGGAAGTATTTCAAATGATCAAGGTCCGACTGTATTTTTTAACGCTTTTGACCCAGGAAACAGAAACGGATTGAAAGCATTTGAATCTTTGTCGTATTTATGTGGTTGAAGTTTCGTTCGTAAAACGAACAAGTGAATTTTTTTTCAAATATTCGTTTTCATAAAATAATCTGATTAAGCAACTCCAATAGAGCACAAATATACAGAAAAAATTCGGTTAGAGTTTAGAATAGGGGCGTCACTTCTGTTTTGGCTGGGAAAAAATTTTTCCGGAAACAAACTATTAGAATCTTTAATTGAACAACAAATGAAGTGATTTGATTTGATTTTTTTTATATTAATAATATAATCAGTTTACAATTGCCACCTAGGCCGGTTTGCGCCGGTTTGACCGGCTCAAACATCTTGAGGCCGGCTGCCGGCGGAAGTGCATAAAAGCCGGCGGAACTCTCAGTATACGAAAAGAAAAATTTAAATATATCTTTTTAACTTTTTTAACTTAAATGCGTGATTTGTTGTGATCAAACTCACGATTTTTGAAGTCCCCCTAGATGGCACTGAACATAACCCACCCTGGTGAGCAATTCTGTAACTTGAAGTTGTATTTTGAACTGCAGTGGGACTCAAAGTCTCAAAAGTATGATTTTAAGAATAAGAATGGAGTAGGGGGTTAAAGTCGTTGTCCTTAATTCTTTATTAGAACTTGCGTGTTGCAAACCAAATATTAAAATTTAAGTGTTGGATTATCTGAGTTTAATGAGTTTTCGAAATACCAAATTGATAGAAAAAATGTTTAACCTATAAACTTTAACTTTAAAAATAAGTATGTAGTAGTAGGGTGTTGAAGAGTCGTTCCGAATTGTTTATTAGAACTTGCGTGTTGCAAACCAAATACTTAAATGATTTAAGTATGATTACTTAAAGTACTTAAATGATTTAATAATTAAAACCAAAGATTTAAATGCTTTAATGTCTGAATTGTATGAGTCTACGGAAAGTACAAACTCATATATTGGTAGAAAACATGTTTAACGTTAATTTTGTTTTTAAAAGTGCATCAACAAAATTAGAAAATAAAGTTAAACGTATGCTATGTGTATAATAGCATGACACTTCAAAAAATGGGGTTTAAAAATATTTCTACGACACCCTCCCCCCCCCCCTTCCAGTCAAACGAGTTGCCGGCTGAAGTCTGCAAGAAAGGTGGCAACCCTAAATCAGCTGTCACTTGAGACGGGAGGACGCCATATTGACACCCCTATTCTAAACTCTAACCCTCTGATATAAATAATAAGAGTCCTAAGCACCTACAATTTTTTTTTAAATTTCGGTAATGATGAAGAAAAATCAAGAATCATGTAATGCACCGCAGTTCCATGTAAATACTCCGAAGGGTATCTGAGTATTTACATGAGTATCCCTTCAAAAGCATACACCACATTCTCAAATAATAACAGTTTCACAATTAAGAAAGCTTCCATAAAAATCTCATTTTAAGGCTGTTGAGCCCGTGCACAAAAAATGTCGGAAATCTTGGAATTGCCGTAATTTCCAATCGCTTTCAGTGTCGAAGGATTCAGGCTAAAAAATGAGACTTCTAAATTTGCGTGAAGCTCGGAAGGAACTCCGAGATTGCAGATGATCCGGAAAGAAGCGTTTTTTCCGAAAAAAGGGAAATCTTGTCCGAGGTCCGAGATGAGAAATATACAGATTGGGAAAGCCAATATATTGGCTCACCCCCTGTTCGAGACTTTGTCTATGATCAATCAATGAGAGTAAAAATATAGGTGCGAGAAAGAGAGCAAGACTTGAAGCTGTTGTGCATCTTGGAACCTCTCGCGGCAGAAGTTGTAACTACGCAGCTATGATTTCTTTTCGCGAATATTAAAATGTAAATAAGAAATTTTTCGACAAGATCGAAAAGTGATATTTATGTTGGAAGTATGATTGCTTTGAAGATATTTAGTCATATGCAGCTATAATCAATGTAATTATCAATAGGCGATGCCTCTTGCCTCGCTTGACATCAGCGTTTTACCGCCTGGAGATCCACCTGTATAACATGCTATCGACTGTTGCAAGAAATTTGAGCAGATAATAGTCTTTTTTTAATGCTCATTAGTTTATTTTGATTATTGTTTTTGATTGTGAAAATTAATTTGTAGTATACAAAAAATTTAGGCAAGAAAGGAAATCGATAGGACTATCGTTCAGACATAATTTTTAAAAAATTAAAATCGGTACCTGAAATTTTAATTGGTACGTGAAAAGGCTGCCTGATTGTAAATAAAAAATTGTAGGAATATAGGAATAAAGGAATATATAAGAAAATATAATAAAATAAATAAATATTTAAATA
This sequence comes from Euceroptres primus, assembly GCA_037177015.1. Taxonomy (NCBI): domain Eukaryota; kingdom Metazoa; phylum Arthropoda; class Insecta; order Hymenoptera; family Figitidae; genus Euceroptres; species Euceroptres primus. The sequence goes on along the minus strand of JBAGKK010018419.1, from coordinate 7,243 downwards.
AAATAAAAGAATAAATTATACAAAAAGTTGTATAAGACAATTAGTCTCATACAATTTTTTGTATAATTTATTTATTTTGTTATTTTATTCAAGTATTTATTTATTTTATATATTCTGATATATTCCTTTATTTTATTTTATCCCCATAATTTATGTTCCTATTTTTATTTAAATTATTATTTCCCTATTAATCAGAATAAACAAATGAACAATAAAATAAAAAGACTATTATCTGCTCAAATTTCCTGCAACAGTCAAGAACGTGTTATATAGATAGATTTCCAGGCGGTAAAACGCTGTTAGCAAGCGAGTCAATAGGCATCGCCTATTGATAATTATATTTATTATAGCTGCATTTAACTAAATATTTTCAAAGCAATTATACTTCCAAAATAAATATCACTTTTCGATCTTATCGAAAAATTTTTATTCACATTTTAATATTCGCGGAAAGAAAGCATAGCTACGTAGTTACAACTTCTGCCGCGAGAGGTCCGCATCCTACGGCACCCTACCTATGCTTTTACTCGGATGCTCGCTCTTACGTCAATTTGCACATTTTTTATCTCGGATTTAGGACGAGATTTCCCTTTAAAAAAAAAAAACGCTTCTTTCCGGGTCATCTGGCATCTCGAAGTTTCTTCCGAGCTTCACGCAACTTCAGAAGTCTCATTTTTTAACCTGAATCCTTCAAGACTGAAGGCAATTGGGAATTACGGGAATTCCGCGGTACAATGTAAAAATTAGCAAATTCCATTAAAAAACGCACACCACATGTCCATATAAATATAAATGATCCTAGAGAACTAAGAAAGCACCCCAAAAAAGCTTAGTCTAAAAATCATCTCGGAAATGATGTAAAAAAAATTATCCTTACGCAGCGGTCCCATCAAAATATTCACATTTTTTTAAACAGTTAATAATAGGTCAACCGATTCGACTCGTCAGAAAAAATAAATTTGGTTCTTATAATATTGCTATATTTCCAAAATTAAAAAACTTTCTCTGATACAAAGGTTAAAATAATTTTAATTTTATATATTATAAGGGTCGTTGCCAATAAGTTGTGAAATTCAAGTCCCGACAGTTTTACACATTTTCATTATTTAATATATTTTTTGAATACCACTGGGATAAAGCACCTACATTGAAGTAGTTTTTGGCAAAGTTTCAAAATTTTAGGTGCCTTTTTTTAGAAATTGGAAATTAAAATGTACCCAAAATGTCCACTCGGTAATCTGTTCCCAAGTACAGATTCACAAACTAAAATTGCGAAGTAATGACAGCAAAATTTTATAAATGATTGATACTCATACGACTCATTTGTATTAAGTTAAAGAATCTAAGAATTATGAATAGGGATAAATATTTCAGATTTGAAGATGTTAATAAATGCTTAGAAATCTGTCTCTGAAGTTTCATGCGGTTTCGGTAACGCTCATATTTTAGGTTAGAATTTGGAAAAAATCACTTTAAAAAATCTAAAAAAATCAAAAACTCATTACTTTTGGTCCTACGAAAGTGCTCGTATAAGCAGAAACATGTGGGGAATAATTTCTGAAGAGTACCCACCCAAAAAAATGAAGTTATTCAATCCGGCTCAAACTTGCACAAAGTTTGGATGGTACTTCTCACAAAAAAGATGGGTCACTTTAGTCAAAAACTCTTCGAGGTGGAGGGGGTGAAATTTTTGGAATTTGTGCTCACAACCTTCGTTTCGAATATATATATATATATATATATATATATATATATAACTAATTTTTTTATGGCATAATAAAAATTTTGACCTCAACGTTTTCGATAGATTTTTTCACGACCTTTCGAGTGGAGTAAAAAGGAATTAGAAAAATTCAAAATTTAGTCTTCATTTTTCAAAATCAAAAATATTTTTGACTTTTTTTGAATTTCGACACTTCTTTCTTCTTTTTTTTTAAAAAAAAGAAAAACAAAGATTAGGATGAAAGTGGCACTTTTTTAAATTAATTAATTCTTAAAAGGTCGAGACTAAACGTACAACTTCTTTTATATTCGAGAAATTGAATTTCGAGTAACCTGATCTTTTCAAAAAAAATTTCCTATGCGCGAAAAAATTACGTAAAATTTTTTGGAAATACAGTCAATGATAAGAAACAATAATATAAAAATAGAATTTCAAAAAAAAATTTTGTTGATTTTAGAATTTTTTTAAAATTGACAAAAATGATATTTTGGGATTCAGTTATTTTCATTTTGAATTTTTCAAATTTCTTTTTGCTTCATTTAAAAGGTCTTGAAAAAATCTATCGAAAACGTTGAGGTCAAACATTTTTTCATGCCGTAAAAAATTAGTTATATATATTCGAAATGAAGGCTGTGAGCACAAATTTCAAAAATCTAACCCCCTCTACCTCGAAGAGTTTTTGATTAAAGTAAACCATCTTTTTTGTGAAAAGTACCATCTAATAAGAGTAAGCTTTGTGCAAGTTTACACTTTACAAATTAGGCCCCATGTTTATTGTTCGCAACTTCCAAAAATTTCTGCAAATTATGTACCGTACGATTTATAATAATGTCCACTCGGTAATCCATTTTTAAAAAGTCTTAATTAAATAAAAATTAAATAGAAAATATGGAGGCACAGTCAAATAAAGTGCGAAAAAAGAAATTTTCAAAATATTTTTAAAACTTTTTATCTCCACTCTACATATTTTAAAAATAATTTTGAAATTTATTTTTCTGCGTTTATTGAATGTCTACTCGGTAACCTTCCTAACACGTAAATTATTTATCTCCACTACAAAAATGATTCTTGATCTCTTAAATTGGTATTTTCGTTTTATTTTAGATTACAATTAATGAAAAAAATGGTTTAGCTAATTCTGGGATTTAAAAAAAAAAATTGTTAGGCCTAACTTCACAACTTTTTGGCAACGACTCATAAATATAGTTGGCCATAAAATGGTTTTATAATAGGTCAATCGATTCGTATCGTCAAATAGAATAAATTTTGTTCTTCTAATATTGCTATATTCCCAGAATTGGAAAAAAATTTATTTTTAACGAAAAAATTCAAAATTCAAAAAATTTTTTTAGTAGAGGAAATTTTTAATTTGAAGATGATTACAAGTATTGTATTGATTTTTATCAACTAAATACTACCTCATATTTAAAAAAATTATGTATTTAAAGTCTTTCATTACTTTAAAAACAGTGATAAAAATTATTGAAAATTTCGTATTTTTTAAATTAATTTTTTTCAAGATATTTAATGAAAAAATCTTTTCAATCTTAATCTTTTTTGAAAGTAAAAGGTGTATTTCAGTACAGCTTCCAAATATAGAATAAATTTTCTTGACCATAACTAAAATTGCAAAAAAAAAAATAACATCTTAAACGGTTTTTAAGAAAAATGTAAAATCAAATAAAAATGCTTCTTATCGGTTTCTTACTGAAAAATAATATTTGCTATTTGTTTATTATCTTCGTTTTGTTTGTTTTGTTCGTTTCTATTTTGAATTATTTTGAATTTGTGTTATTGTCGGATTCGATAAAATGCGACTTTCTTTTGGAGGCTCTCAGAACCGATCCCAAATTTACCTTACATTTGAAAATTTATTATTTATTTATATTTACATATTATGTTCAAGCCTTTTTTATTATTCAGAGCTTATTAACGAAATTAATGGAAGTTCTTGAAATAATTCAGTTGGAATGAGGAAATTGATTGAATTAATTGAATATCTGGTTGATTTATTCAATGATTAATTATAAAAGGGATATGTGTCAATAAGGAGATCATATTCGCCTCTTTGAACCCTATTGTTCATATTCTCCATAAAGTTTACTTTCGTGAGTGTAGGCAAAATGGCCCTTTCAACACATATTTAAAAGTCTTTAAACTAGAAAACTATTTATTCCAAATTACTCTTTTGATGATAGAGCGACAGATAACACTTTACATTTTTTATTCTATTGCTTAAATATCAGAGAAGTCCCTAATATGAGATACTACATCTATTTTTTGTGATTGTCGAGAGCCCATGGACACAATTTAAAATTAAAATAGGCCATTTTGAAGAGAATTTAATAAGCTTTAAGATCTTCGAATGTATAATCTAATAAAAATATTTTTTCTGAAAAAGTGAAAAATGCAAAAAAATGCTTTCTGCAAAAACGGAAAAGTGTGCTCTTAATATGAGATACCCCAAGAAATCCCTAATAAAGTGCAAAATAACTTAAAAAATATGGTAGATGGATCGTCGAAATATACACCCTCTTGAAATTTCAGCATAATATAATCTATTTGTAAATAATCTTTTCGCGAGTAAATGTTTGAATTGAATTATTCTAAAAACTAAGTGAAGTACCCTTGTGAAATTTCAAGAGGGTGCATTTTTTGACGAAAATTAGTTATGATCTAAGTCCCATATTTTTTAAGTTACTCAGAGAAAGTTACGAGTTAGTGAAAAGTGCTGTTTATGTTGCTCATACAAATTTCCGGGATTCATTTCTATTAAATGAAAATGATTCTAGACTCATCTACGGTGCAACTAGAAACAGATTTGGAGGAACAATAATCCTGTTAAGATTAAAAATTGTATCTAAAGTACTTTTTCTACAGTGAAGCTTCGAATATCTGTAAAAATACATATTTTGATATGCCACTTCAAATATTTTTTTAGAGTAATTTTGAATAAATAGTTTTATAGTTTAAAGACTTTTAAATATGTACTGAAAGGACCATTTTGCCTAAATGAAGTACCTTTTAATACGATTTACGAAAAAATATAAATAATTCATACATTATATAATGAAAAATCAACGCTAAATAGATCAATGTTAATAATATTTGAAGATTATATTTTCTAAAAATATTGTTGCAGCTTGGTTTAGATGAAATTCAGTGGATTGACCCAACAGTTCTAAACAACCAAGAAAGCTTCCATAAAAAACTCATTCTAGAAATCATCTCGGTTATGAGGCAAAAGAAATTGTTATCTCGTAGTGAAAGGTTAAGTTGCAGTTGGTGATTTCAGTATTTCCATGGCACCGCAGTGCACGACGACATGATTCTTGTTCTTTTTTTCATCATTATTAAGATGATTTTTAAACTAAGCTTTTTAGAATGGCTTTCTTTCTTAGGTGCCTAGGACTCTTATTATATATATGGAACGTTCCACGTCAACCGAGACAGTGCTTTTTCAAAAATTCCTTGAAAGCAGTGAGCACGTTTGAAGGCTTAAAATCTTCGTATGGATTTGTACGTTGCAATTAAATGCAACGTGGTCTTTTGAAAAATTCAATATGGCGGCTCCAATATGGCGCCTGCAATCGACAAAAATCATGGATGATTATTCGGCTTAAAATTGATTACTCGGAGGTTTTCGAGGTCGCTGATTACGAATTTGCAGTCAGAATACCAAAATTCAAAATGGCGGATTCAATATGGTGGATTGTGCTCAACTATATTCAGTTTTAATTACTCTAGTCGTCTTGAAAATTATTGCTCGGGGGTTTTCGGGGTCGCTAATTACGAATATGCAGTAAATATATCAATATTCAAAATGACGGGTCCAATATGACGGTTGTAATGGGCGGAGTCAGCGGATTCAGGAAGAGTCTCATCGATTGTATCTAAAGAATCATAAAAAAGATATTTTTCTAGTACTGAACAATTGAAAGATAATCACCAACGCCAGAGTACCGCTTTACTTCCAATTGTTTATCTTGGACAGGAATAAATGAATGTCTGCTTTGTATTTTAGTCACGCTTGGAGCAAGGAAAATCGTTTGGCTTGCTTTTTTTGAGTTCTGCGATGCATTTCTTCGGTATAATAGAAGATTTTAATGTTTTTAAATTTGTTCTTTGCCCAATTATGAAGATCTTGTGATGTCAATATTGCCTCATCCGTTGATTTAGCTTGAAGACTTCTAAAATTATAAAAAAAAGGTTATAAAATTTGTAAAGTTTTACAAATTGTAAAGTTTTTATTACTAGTAAATGTGCAGAAATTGAGTGTACGACTTTCAAACCTGAACAGTTCGAAAGTTTCGAAAATTTTTCATCGAATGCGCTTATATCGATTAATCCTATTTGAGAAACATTAACTCGTCGAGGTCGCTTGTAACAACACCGAGATAATTCTTCCAGGAATTTAGTTTTTGGGTGAGGGGTCCACGGGGACGAGAAAGCTGAGCTCGGAGGTCAGCGGAGTTGCGTAAGTAGCGTAGCAACAAAGTGCGCAGTAGTCTACGCGTTGAATTCCGTCGGTTCGCATCAGTTCGTTTTCAGTGTTTTGTTTTTGTATAATAATTCATAATTAATAATTAAATCAAACTTAACAGTAAATTAAACGTTAAATTAAACTTATATTTAAAAAATATTTTTTACTCGTGACAAAAATCAAACTGAAATAGTTTTACGGACCTGACTTGTTTACGTTTAGAGAGCTTCAATTTTATTCGAAGGCCATTCAGGTAACCCCCGAAACCCGCACTAAACCCTAGCTTCAGTGTATATACAAATTTCTATATATACTGAAAGCTCGATTGAAGGCCGGCTTCGGGTTGCTTCAATGGCCTGGGCCTAAATCGAACGGTCTCTAAACGTAAACAAGTCATTGCCGTATGAACTATTTCTGTTTGATTTTTGTCACGAGTGAAAAATAATTTTTAAAAATAAGTTTAATTTAACGTTTACTTAACTGTTCAGTTTGATTTAGTTATTATTTATGACGCATAACCAGAACACTGAAAACGAACTGATGCGAACCGCCGCTTAAACTACTACGTCACTACTGCGTAATTTGTTATGGAGTCAAATTGGAGCAGTCGATATCTAAATCATTTCAATAAACGAGTCAAAAAGCATTTGTCTTGAAACACAAAGGGTTTTTCAGTATAACTATTATTTTGAAATCTTGCGTTCAACTCTTCGCCAAAATTAGAAAAGTGTTCTCAAAAATTTGGCAAATCATAAAATCAGGAGCAAATCTTTCATAAATAAATTTTAAATAATTGCCGAGTAATCATAAAAAATATTTACTCTTATCATAGAAATTTTTGAGAAGCCTAATGTACGAGATTTGTCGATGGCGTTCAATTGTCATCGTGTTGAGATGGTCCAAATGACCCTCAATAATATAAAGTTAATTACCATAAAAATAAAATAAAAAAATCTGCCAGGCCCCCTTCGGGGGCGCGGGCACATTCTCATCGCGCGCTTCGCTCGCAAGTTTCAGCGCGCCTAGGGCGCGCGGAG
>JBAGKK010018409.1:0-11614 GCA_037177015.1 Euceroptres primus | reverse complement strand
TATATATATATTTTATATATACGTATTTTTCCGATGGTATATATATACACACACACACACACACACACTAGTGACAGAATACATTTCAAATCAGACAGGTTTTACACTTGAAGTCTCAAAATCTTTCGGGACAAAATATGTGATTTTTTAGAGGAAATTAGACGATACGTATTTTTCCGATTTGTGAAAAAAAATTTCTACAAAGTTATGGGTGTTTGAATTTTTCGCTTTGTTTTTCAAAAAAACCCAAATTTTTTCTTTAAACTTCGATAACTTTTGACCGAATTAAGGTATTTAAGATTTCTTCCCAGATTGATAGCGTTTATCGTCTTTTTTTAATAGGGTTTTTCCCAACTTGATAATGGCCAGTAAATTAAATGATTAGAAATGGCCTTAGAATCTTACATGGATATTAAACAAATTATAGATCCTTCTAAAAATATATTTTGTTAATATTAATGTTGATGTTTAATTGTTTTTTTTCTGTTTGATAAATATCAAACTAATGTGAATTTCTTAATTAAACTTCTTTTTTTCATATTTTATCATTAGAAAGTATTCTCAGACAGTTAAATAATAATTCTAAGTAGTATTTCAGTATTAAAAAATTGTTTTATTCATTTAAAACATAAAAAATAATATTTGTACCTATTTAGATCGGCAGTAAATAAAGGTACAACTTTTCAACAATTACTATTAGTAAGTAGTAGAAATGATTTAAGTAAGTAGAAAGTTAGTAAGTAGAAAAGTTAGTAAGTAGAAAAGTTAGTAAGTAGTAAGTTAGTAAGTAGAAAATGATTTAATCTAAAAATTATTGATTTCTCTTCTGAATTGAGTCCTGTAACTGTCTGTAAAAGGAAAAAGCTGAAAAAAAATCTTCTTGGGCGTAAAGTTTAAAAAATTTTGAAAAATACGTAAAAATTGTACATAATAGCCCCACCCTACGGCACTGTTTTTGTAAAGTGGAAAGAAGGAAGGAAACATTATACTAAATAGTCCCTAGGAACTGTTTATGACCTGGAACCTTCTGGAACCTATTTATGACCTATTTAACCTTCTGGAAATTGAGTACACGAGAAAGAAGTTTCAAAAAGGAAAATTCACTGGGAATGGATATCGTCATCTTAATTGAGACTTAGGAACAGCGAAACGGAAATGCAGTGATTTGAATTTTAAAAATCCAAAGAGTTGTCACTTTCATGTGCTTGATGCGGGGTGACCCTCGTTTCCAGACAGACGCTCGAGCATTACCAGAGAATTTTTTTTTTGTATACAAAGCCCACCCTAGTAAACTGGCGAGAAAACAACGTTCGGTGACATGCCCGAATGCGCGAACGCACCCACATCTTTTCAGTTAAGGCGGAACTAACAATCTCTAAGGCTTAAACGACCAATTACAATCTTCTAAAGTGCGCACACTGTTATGCTCTCTTTCGAAAATAATTCATTTTCAATTTCAGTTTAAAAATCTAACATTTTTACGAATGGCGTCATTCTTTTTCAAGATAAGTAAATTTATTATCTGAGAATTGCGGGAAATATATTCGGAAGGACTGTTTTTAAAAGCAGTTTCTTGAGATCATTCTATCTTAGAGTATAAATTTAATTTTTGTTCTAGAGTTCTTCTTTGCCAGTTTTAAAATAAGAAATAGGCTGTTTTGCCTTATCATAATTGGAGAACTTTTAATAAGAGCTCATAAAATTTCGGAAGGAGACACGTCGAGAGCGGGGATATCTGGTGTTAATTTAAACACAACCTTGGCGCTTTTGACACTCTCGTAAAAATCAAATTTGGATCTCGTTTCTTTGAAACAACCGCTCTTAAGTGCATTGAGCACGGAGACAGGTCACGGTGACGAGAAATTACGATCGATAAATCGTTACTTTTTGCAGATATTCTGCTGACTCTATAAATTATGGTATTGAACCTCCGTTTTATTCATAACAGCAAGACTACCGTTACACAGTTGATATTCTGGATTTAAAATTTACAATACTTCTGGTATTTTTTTGGTTTAATAGCTAATAGCTATCCTAGTTAAATTTACTTTCAGACTTATAGTGCAAATTATTAATAGAATGCTATTTTAATTAGAAAATGCCATCCCGACTAATTTAAAGTCTTATTTATGAGGAATAAGTGGAACATTTGCTTGATTACTCCCGAAAAAAAACCTTTTTAGACTTCAGGAAGTGACAAGAGACTGAAACCACTTCCTCTGACGAAAAAAATCGGTTTTTAAAATAGAGTTCCCATTGGATTTTATTCCCTTTATTTTCATGGGCTAGGTCACGGACCCAGGAACGAAGTGGAAAGGAAATACCCGGTCACGTAGACTTGATATCGTTTTTCCTTTACGGGATAACTTGCTCTTCCTGCAAACTGCCAAACGCTCACTTATTTCCTGTAACAAAAATTATATTACATTCTGTCGATTTTCGTTTTTCGAGTCACTTACCGTAAATAGTTTTCTATTCTTATTTTAAAGCGGCATAGTACCATACATGTATGGCACCTTTTGTCCTCGTTTTTAAATATTTTTCACATAGTTTTTAACAAATTACAAGTACAAAAAGTAAGTTAAAAGTATTGTAGAACTTCATTTGACATTAAGGGACTTTGAAAACATTTTGTTTTCGACGAAATAGATTTTATAAAGAAACCAAGTGACAAATACAGCCTTTTTACTCACTGAATGTAATTGTGATTAATCAACAATAGTTAATTAGCTGAAAATTACGTCTAAAGAGTTTTTGGGGGTCACTTATTATGAATCCGAAGTCACAATTCTAAAATTAAAAAGGGCGGATCCAATATGGTGGCCAAAAAATTAAAAAATTCGTCCCGTGGCTTCAGAATAGGTTTTCGGATTTTTTTAAAATTACTGCTTGCGAATCTGAAGTCAAAATTAAAAAATTAAAAATGGAAGATACAATATGGCGGACGAAAAATGAAGAAAGTGGTTCCGTGGCTTCAAAATGGGTTCTGGGGTTTTTTTTTTTTTTTTTTTGGATTGCTAATCACGAATTTAAAGTCAAAATTCCAAAATTCAATAAGTAGCCAAACGTTGGGCTTTTGACCTCTGACACGGCATCCGCTGTCCAATTAGTATATGCTTCCAAATATTTTGTCCGCCATATTGGATCCGTCATTTTGAATTTTGGAATTTTGACGTCAGATTTGTAATCAGAGATCCAAAAAAAAAACCCGGAACCTATTTGGAAGCCACGGAATCAATTTTTTCATTTTTTGGCCGCCATATTGTATTCGAGTTGTATCCGTCATTTTGAATTTTGGAATTTTGACTTCAGATTTGTAATCAGCAACCCAAAAAAACTCCAAAAACCCATTTTGAAACCACGGGACTTATTTTTGATTTTTTGTTCGCCATATTGAATCTGCCATTTTGAATTTTGAAAATTTCAAAAATTTGACTACAAATTCGTAATCAGCGACCCCAAAAACCTTCCGTGCATGATGTTTCAAACAATTCGTATGTAAGGAAAAATGTATGCTTCAAAGGGTTAAGATTATTTGTTCTTGAATCATCGGAAATACTGTGAGATTAAAATGTTCCAAGTACATAAAACACTTATAATCGTAGCTTTCTTACATTATATATTATTGAAATATCAGTTCTCAAACTTCACTATCTTTTAGTATAGTGATCCAATTAAAAAATATCTCTTTTATTAGTAAAAGAAAAAATGTGATAGGTTTACCACTGTCGTATTACGACCTAATTGCATTTAAATTAGCTTCCGCTTGGTAACACAGCTTTTTTCGAAGCTAAAGAAAGCAATCTCTGTCCCATGGGAGATTGAATTCAACCCGTATAAAAGACCCTTGTCGTCTCGATCTTCGGGCTCACCAAGGTTTGGAATTGTCCTTGAGCAAAACGACTTCTTTCCTTCCACTCTTTCCTAGTGAGACTATAGGGGTCCCTAGGCTGCACCTGTTTTGCATGGGATTAAGTGGGAATTACTTTTTTGTCGAATGCACCTAACACTGGAATGTAGAATGCGACAAGCATATATTTTATCAAGATCGCTGGAATAAAAAAGGTTGCTCTGAGTCAAAATGTAATTAATATGGTTAGTTCAGTTTTTCAACTGACATTTTCATAGACATGTTTTCACTCTTCAAATGATTACTAATTTTTTAAAATGTACATGTCAGAAGTAATTGTCTGGAGACAAGCATTGTCAATAAAATTTTCTCAAGCCTCGCAAATTATTTACAACCCTAATCAGCACTAACTTTGAGGCATTTTCGATCCCTATTTTCTACCTACTAAAGCAAATAGCCTAAGAGAATTCATCCGTATATAGAAACTCCAATATTTTCCGAGTAGAGTCAGTAGAGTGCCATTTGCCAGTAATAGTTACCTTTCTTCTATACACCAAGAGCAATGCCGTATAAACGCTACGCATAGGAGTCAGTTTCTCGGCACTTAGGAAAAAGTTTGCTGAAACCAAAGAAATACACTTCTTCTTTGTAACAATTAATTTTTTTTACTTAAAAGAGTACAATAAATAAATATTGGTGCAATGCAGAAGAAATAATATAAATAAAGAAATTAACATCCAACATTATAAACGAATAATAATAATAATAAAGAAATAATATATTCCAGGTAAATGTTTGAATTTTTAATTTAAAGACCTTGACTTCAGCTGATGCGCACTTCCTTCTCTGAAGGAAATATTCCCTTGATTCGAAATCTCACTTCTTTATATCAGTTGTCTTGTATCAGAAATTTTTATTTGTTTGAAAAAAGAACATTGTTCATTCACTCACCTAATATTTCACAAACTAAATAAATTATTTATGATTCAAGATAACATTGTGATACGATTATGTTTGTATTAAAGAAATATTTTATAGGGCGTATTCAGTATTTCCACTTGTATCCAGAAATATTTTTCTAATTCAGGACATTCTTTTTTAATGTGCGATTATTACTCCAGCGCAGTGGGGTATATAACACCATTAAATACAGTGCACGATCCTAAAGAGGGTTCACGAATGGTCTGATAAATCCTAAGGCTGCGTTGGAAGAACACACCTATGTGTTTTTGGTCGGGATTTATTACGAAATTATTAAGCGACCTATTATGACTGACGCCGCGCATGCGCCACGATAAAACAATACCGTTATGATGCCAAGAAGCAAGACGAGATTTCAGTAATAATTACTTAGGAAAAGCAATTACCCTTCGTCGTGCACCATTAACTCTAATGTTCACTCTAGCTGGGATGGCACTAAAAGCTGATAAAGGAATGCTACATTTTTTAATGTCTATGCTAAAAGAAAATTCTATTGTTATTTGATGACAGTCTTTTCGACTCGTTTGAACGTAATTTACCTGGTGTATCGTTATTTAAAGGCCTTAGAATGTTTCCTAAGAGAATTTTACATAGTCTTTCAAGTTTAAAAGATAATTGACTAGTGCTAAGAGAAAACTCGAAGTTGTTTCCTTTAGGATTAGAAGTTTTGTGTACCTGAATAAGAAAGCCTTTTAGAACTGTTATTATGAAGATGATTTTTTGATAAGAGACTTTTTGAATTTACTTTGGTATTTTAAATTTTCAAATATAGTTCAAATATAGTTTCAAATACCGTAGAGTGGGGTTATTAGGTACAATTTTCATGTATTTTTTGAGGTTTTTTAACTTTACGCTCAAGAAAAAAATTTACAGCTTTTTTATTCTTACAGACAGTTAGAGTACTCAATTCTGAAGTGAAATTATTCATTTTTAAATTTTTCATTCGTTTTTTACTCACTAATTACGCTGGTCAACCGCCATTTTGCTGCAAGGTGGACAGTAACTTTTCTAGGGTAATTTGGGCCCACTGAATCGAAAAATGACTATCATTTTGCGCAATCGGTTCTTGTTTACGAGATGTCGCAAAAAAACCGTTTTTGCTATATGCAAAAATTCGAAAACTTGTATTTTTAAATCAAATTTCTTCCATATCGGATGGTAATGGTGGAAACTTATTTTTACATTGACGTGTTCATCACACCAAACATTGATTATTTATATAGTAGCTATAAGTCCCAATGAAACAGAAAAACTACATGTTGTACATATTTATGATAATTTTTTCAAAAATCATGTTTAAAACGAAAAAAAAAAAATTGGATTTTTAGTCAAAATACCCAAATTTACAAAATTCACAGTGCTATTACAGGAACAATTCAAGTCCGATTTCAATGAAGTTTACCGTACTTTGTATTTGTTATGCTATACATATCTACTCTAACTTGTCAAAGTTTCAACTGACTCGAATAAAAATGGTTAAAGTTGTACCAAATTAACTGCGCGTGCCCAAATTGGTAGTTACGGTCATTTTCACTTGTGGCAGATGTATGACTCATAGATAAATACTGTGATCAAGGTAATTGATATTAATATGTATATATTAAATATTTTATCAAAAAAAAATAATTTCACTTCTACTTATTACATTAAGTACAGTGGTGGCACATTAATTATTATATATGTCACTATGAAACTTTTGAATAGTATAAGAAAATTTTGTTTTTTAAACAAAAATGGCGGCTGCAGAGCTGATGACGTCGTATACATTTTTTTTCAAAGTCCTCTGCGGCTAGCAGTATAGAAGTGATATAGACTTTATTCTAAAACAATTCGAGTTTTTTCATAAATTATATTAGATTATCTAGAAAAGTACAATATAAAAGTCAAATTTTTGTAGATAGCAACCATTTTTGTAGAAATTATGACGATTTGTTCACAATTCTTTTTTCAAATCGTCATAATTTTTACAAAAATGTATGTTATTGATTTTAGATATGTACTTCTGTAGATAATCTAATATAATTTATGAAAAAACTCGATTTTTTTATTATTTTTTATTCCAGAATAAAGTCTACGTCATTTCTACTACTAGTCGCGGAGGACTTTGAAAAAAAGTGTATGCGACGTCATCAGCTCTGCAGCCGCCATTTTTGTTTAAAAAATCAAAACAACATTTTCTTATATTATTAAAAAGTTTCATAACAAAGACGTTAACACTGGTTTTCAATATCAATTTTCATTTTCCTACAAAAAATTCCCAAAAAGAGCCTTCATTTTCACCTGTCTAAAGGAGACAGGCAAGAGACAGACAGTTATCCATTAATAACTAATTACCCACGCCAAAAAACCCCAAGTGAATTTTCCAATGTGTCACACAGTGAATTTTCTAATGACGAATCCAAACTGTCTTACATATTTATAAATGATGACTTAATGAGACTAAATCATTGATAAGTCACCGAAAAAAATATATTATACAGTTTACTCTTTAAATTGTAACGCGGCCTTTCGTACGCATTTTTCTTAGAATTTTATGAATAATATAAATAATAATAATATAATATAAATAATAATAAATAATAATATAAATAATATAAGAAAATGTTGTTTTGATTTTTTAAACAAAAATGGCGGCTGCAGAGCTGATGACGTCGCATACACTTTTTACAAAGTCGCATAATTGACTTGTCGGTTTACCTTGCAGAAGAAATGCAAGAAATTATTACCTTGCAGAAATTTGACTTTGTCAGATTCACAAAATTCTAAGAAAAATGCGTACGAAAGGCCGCGTTACAATTTAAATAGTAACTTGTATAATGTACTTTTTCACGTGATATTACGGATATTGTCAAAACAACACAGCAAGAGCTATAAATGCATCATTCTTTATCATACGTAAATCATTTTGATCAGAAATTCAAACTGAGTCCAAATCTTTCCAGAAAATCACTGAAGAGAAGCTTCGCCTTTGTTGAATGATTTTTTTTCTATGAAAATAATCATGTGAAATAACGTTTTACATGGTATTTTACTATTGCCGTGTAGAAATCGTCATTGTTTTTTATTAAAAATATGAAGGAAAAACTTGTTTATATCAGTTACCTTGTTCACAGTACTTATCTATGAGTCATACATCTGCCAGAAGTGAAAATGACCGAAACAACCAATTTGGGCATGTGCAGTTAATTTGGTGTAACTTTGACAATTTTTTTTTCGATTCAGTTCAAGCTTTGACATGTTAAAGTAGATATATATGGCTACAAAGTGCGGTAAATTTTATTCAAATCGGACTTGAATTGTTCCTCTAACAGCTGTCTGAATTTTGTCAATTTGCGAATATTGACTAAAAATCCAATTTTTTTTCGTTAAAAACATGATTTTTAAAAAAATTATCATAAATGTGTACAATATGTAGTTTTTCGGTTTAATTGGGACCTATAGCTATTATATAAATAATCAATGGTTGGTGTTTTTAAGAAAAAATAAAAATACAAGTTTTCAAATTTTTGCATATCATTTGAAGTGAAAATTTGATTTTTTGAAAAAAACGACACTAAAAGCTTTATAAGATTGGGAATGTTCAACTTATCTCAAAAATCGGGAGTACTTCACTAGGCAGTCTTATTTGCTTTAAGAATTTTTTTGTTTTTTTTTTGTCGCAAATGTAAAATTGAATTTTTAAGATTTCCCGCCGGGGATGACCTCTAAAAACACTACTGCAACTTTGATGGGCCGTACCGCCGCCAAATTAGGGAATTAAAAAAACAGAAAAATTACTTTAGACTCTTTTTTATGAATAATAAAGCCTTTAACTTTAAATTACTCAATAGTTTTTCATTTCGTCAAAAAAAGAATCACAAAAATCACTTCAGAGGTCCAAAGGTGGTCGAACCCCTTAAACATTTTTTAATACTTGTTCAGAGATCGCATAAAATTCCACACTCATCCTCAATAAAGTAGAAATCCTTCTGAATGTTATATGTTAGGAGATTATTATTCTGATTCTCATTATCATATTAAAAAATATACCTAAAGTGAGTTGTACCTAATAGCCCTACCTTGCGCGAATAGCCCCACTCTACGGTATTCAAAAATATTTTCTGAAGATATTTTATCACCAGTAATTAAGTTCTTTGTTTACAGTCTTTTCTTCTGTTGATTAAATTTCTAGAAGTTAGGAAGGGAATTTAGGACAGTGATTTGTAGCAGTCGGTATTGCGTGCATACGGTCAGGAAAGGCAACGAATTTCCACTTAGAAGCGTCCTTTCCAGCTATTAGAACTTCTGTGATTTCTTGAGTTTAGGTACACCTCAAGAATTCTTATTCTGTAGAATTAACAGTTATACTATTTCAGTCTTATTCCTATTCCATTGTCTATTTCCAGTTATATCTTCCCTGGATTATGTTAAAAACATAATTAACATGTTGGTTATTTCCATTTTAATGAAAGAATAGAACAAACTAAGTAGGTAGGATAAGGATGTTTATCAAGCTTTCCAATAATGGACTATATATTAGGAAAGAAAATATGCTTTTCAACGCACTATTTATATTCACTCTCATTCATAAAATGACGGTATCTAATGAGGCACAATTCTTTCTTGTGTTGAAATCGTCTCTTGGCATAATGCGGTCATTTGTAGTTCCCACGTCATCTAAATCGTAAGCTGAGAACATCGGTCACCTTAAAGAAAGGCACTTGAGCATGTGCATCATCAGAGCCTCATAATATCCAAACAACTGCTCAGTAGTTGCTCATTCGACGACAACTTGATGTTTCAAGCAGTTGGTTATGACCTCTTTAAAATGCGTGCGTTAAGTTTACTGGGAACAATATAGTGAATGCATCTGTTAGGTGATTTTGGAGCCTTGCCCATTCTTATCTCCAGAGTAATGCAGTCGTTACCCTTCTTTTGCGTAATAGCCCCTGCCCTATCTCCGGTAATTAACAGTTGAGAGACAAATTACTTCCGTGCACCTTAACAACTTTAAATTCCTTTGCTGGAAGTTCCCTTGTTCCTAAGAAAGTTTGTGAAATGCTGATTCAGCTTCTAATCAAAGACATTTACGGATTTTCAACTACAAAATAGTTTGCCCATTAATAAGGAAGAATTTTATTTATATCTGAAGCATTTTAAGTAAGTTTAAAATATCTTTTTACGAGACTGCATTTACAAAGCCTCTTACAGATCGTGGAGTGAAATTCTAAAGAACTCGTCGTGTAACTCAAGCATTGCACAAATGTATAACTTTATATACAGTTGCAAAGCGAATCATTTGGAATCCATTTTCTGTTTTCATGCCCGTAACATACTCTGAATTCGTTCTGAATAGGCGCCAAGAAAGTTTCGCCTCGTTGCGTTCAACATTTGTGCAAGCGGAAAATGGGTTCTCTTCTTCTTATTTGCAATTGTCCGGTAGAACGAAATGTCATTGAACCCCCCGTCTCTCATACTCTGCGTTGCAATTGAGAACGATTCTCTTGATTCTCAACTCGATACGAGGCAAATGCAAATAAAGAATGCACTGTGTACTTCCGGAATTCTGTCTAAAAAGAAGGTTCTTATAATAGTAGTAGAAAAAACATAATCTGATGAAACTTCACTTGAAACTTTGAATATTTGTTATTTGTAGTTAAGTATATTAATATTCTGACCCTCAGATATTCTCTAACAGTATCTCTTGAATAATGAATAATTCACTAAGTACCAGTGTTTGAACGATATTATTAACGGTGTGCTTTTGAGGCTTATTAAGTTAGCAAAGTCTCGATGGACTTTTCCTCATTAAAAAGTTAAGAAAGTTAGACTAATCTGAAGTGTCATCCTGTTTCCACCCCCAAGATCCGTGACCGAGTCTGAACATCGGCCGGGGGTTTATCGATTGGAGTCGCTCCATGCCCCACCCTGATAACCCCAGAGTATACATGTATACATGATTTGACTCACCCACAGCACCACTGACCTAGTACGATTCAAACCACCTTGACAAGGTGAGGGCTGCCTTTAAAATGAGAATATCGCATGATTCCCCATTCTCATTTTGATCTATATCTAGAACAGTAGGAGATTAGATATGTAAAGTGCAGGCTTCGTCGAGGCGAAACAATGAAACCCACCTATTGTCATACTTGACACAAACTATGCTTAAGAAACTCGGCTTAACTTGCTAAACTTGGAATGAAATGCAGTTAGAGAGTTTCAACCTACAATCAGTTATAATCAGTTCCAAAGAATGTATTAATTTCGTGTTGAACTTACTTCGTGACAATTGAAAATCTAAAAGGAATTTAATAGCTGATGAAGTAAAGACTTCTTTTCAATTACATTTAATCATAGATTTGTTATAGCCTTTTAAAAGTTCTCTGGAAATACTCTGGAAAGAAAGTTTATGTTTAAGGTAATTGAAAAGACGACCCTTTTTTCTTTCAGGGTAAAGCATCACTTTTTCAATTCCAACCGATTCCAATCGGTTTGAATTTTAAGAATTCAATATTATATAGCAAACAGTTTTCGGCGCATAAATCTTTTCACATTAATTTTAATCTATAAAAGTAAAAGCTGCACTAGAATCACTGATTATGGGAATGTTTGAACTCAAAATAATGTCTCCGTATATCAAATTTGGTAAGATGAATTGAAGGGTGGCAGTACAGAACTAGATAACCAACATATTTGTGGGAAAATTGGGTTTTTGCATGAAAACTTGTAATGGAGGGATGTCAGGATGGATTGTTCGGGGTTCTCCATGCAAGAAAAAGCAAACCAAACTTAAAATATGTC
>JBAGKK010018398.1:0-11615 GCA_037177015.1 Euceroptres primus | reverse complement strand
CATCCACTCATTATAATCATATCCTAGTTCTACCAAATCTTTTTTTAAATTATCCCTCCACCTGATTCTCGGCCTTCGCAACAAAAAAATTATTAATTTATTAAATAAATAAATTTTTTATTTAGATTTTTTCGCAATGTAGTGTTATTCGATTTTTTTTTAGTCGCAAAAGAAAGCTTGACTTTTTTACTGTATAGAACTACAAACACGACAATGGAGAAATTAATATTTAATAAGATACAGGGAGTCCTATAAAGGGAGTCCTGGCGCTCACACTCGGGCGTCACGCTCCAGCATACCGCAAAACAGTTTTCAAGTATACTAGTTTTGTTAATTATTCACGTATACTTAAAAGTGTCTTAGGTCATTAAAATCCTATTAAAAAATGTTTCCTTGTGAGTTTAAAGAAGTTTAATCTATTTCAAATTTGTTATTAAAAAACAGAAAGTGGCTACTTCAAAATTAAGAGTACTACTATAAACGTGTCTTATACCGCTGTAAATTTAACCTGTAGTGATCTAATATCTGTTTTACCGACGTGAGCTTAGTAGCAAAAATCGAGCTGCAGGGTTTGACAGCTATGTGGCTACCAAGAAAGTTCTTTCTCACAAGAAAGAATATAGTTCTGGTTTATATAAATTGAATACATTTCGACAAGTTATTTTCTGATTTATTATGAATCCGAAGCTCAGATGACTTCATGATAGGTATTTTTTCGTCACTTTGGTTACCTTAACTAAATATATATATATATATATATATATATATATATATATGTATGTATGTATATGTACATATATAGCTAAGCTTATAGCTAAGCGTCGAAAAAGAATATGTTTTACAAAATTCAATTCTTTACACGATTTATACAGATTTATTTATTAAATCAAAATAAAATATTTTTTCTATAATAATGGCAACAAAAATAAATTGGTGCAATTGCTGTGCAAACCATTATCGCAAAAATTGAGTCTTATACTGGACGCAGCTTGAGACGTGTGACGGTAAATCAAAGATCAAAATTTCCTCAATGAACGAAAAATGCAAGAATACGGTTTTTATGCAGGACTGAGTTTAACAAAGTTTTTTCATAGGCGCCTAAAAATGAATCCAGGATGGAAAAAAATACTGTGCGAATAGAAGAAGATTCGTATGGCGATAAAGTTGATGATTATATTGCAGGCAAAGAATTAATAAAAAATGATCCTGATTTTCTATTAGTTAAAGAACAAGGTAAAGATAGTATGAATTGTAAAGATCCTAATCACGCAGCGACCCTTGAAGTATTTCAACAAATAAAAGATAAATTCAAGGAAACTACTGATGCTGACGAAAAGATGGTATTACTCACTCCTGCCCCTAAGTCTTGGTAGGAAGGTAATGGATGAATTCGGTGCAACTGAACGTCAAGTTCGAAAAGCTCAGAAAATAAACACGGAATATTAAGTTTACCTAATCGCAAACTTGGAAGTCGACTGGCACCATAAATTGAAGCGAAAGTGACTAATTTCTATGAAGATGATAAAAACAGCCGATTGATGCCTGGGAAGAAGAATTTTGTATCGATAAAGAAAGAAGATGGAACTCGCGAACATCTTCAGAAACGACTCATTCTGGGAAACGTGTCCGAGCTGTACGATCGTTTTAAAGTGGAAAACGAAAACACTAAAATCGGATTTCAGAGTTTGCGCAACTCAGACTACGACATTGTGTTTTGGCGGGACGGAGTGGTACACACACGGTTTGTGTATGCATTTATCATGAAAATGTGCATCTAATGCTTGATGCAATTGATATTAAGCATTTAACTGTAAGCTCTCTTTTAGAATTGACTGACTATAATGACTGTTTGGAGGTAATAATGTGCAGTGATCCAACTCCTGCTTGTCATTTCAGTGAATGCGAAAATTGTTCTGGCATTAAAGTCCTGAAAGAACATTTGACTGCAATTTTAAATGAGAACTGCGTCAGTGAATTGAGATATCAAGTTTTGCAACAAACAGTTAAAAGCAATCTAATAACTGAGGTAGCTAAAATTGACATCTTTCTTGAACAACTCTGTGAAAATTTTTGAATTTAAAACTCATGAATTTTTTGCAAAGAAGCAGGCACCATTTATCAAAAACCTCAAAGACACAATATTAGTTGCACATTTTTTGATTATGTTCGATTTCGCGGAAAACTATGCTTATGTGTTCCAAAATACTATCCAATCTTCTCACTGGAATAATGATCAGGTGACCATATTCATAGTAGTTATCTACTATAAAGAGGGAAACGAATTAAAGCATGTTGGTATTGCCATTATTTCAGACAACAAACACCATGACACAGTTGCTGTACATCTGTACCAACAACTGATTGTTGAATACCTTAAGAAACGTTTCAATCCTAAGAAGCTTCATTATGTCTCAGATGGAGCACATCAAAATTTTAAAAACAAGTACGACTTCGCAAACCTTCCGTGCCATAAAAAAGATTTTGGTATGGCGGTAAATTGGACTTTCCATCCAACTGCACACGGAAAAGGACCATGTGATGGAATCGGAGGAAATCTAAAGCGACTTGTAGCAAGAGCTATCTTGCAACGTTCAGAAATGAATTAAATGTAAATAATTCAAATTAATTAAAATTAATTAATTAAGTAAATAATCTGGTAATCAGACCCTCACAGCTAGAGAGTTGCATGAATGGACCCAAGGAAATTTGAAGGAAACTGTTGTACATTTCAGTAGCAAAGAAGAGCATGCACTAATGACAATAGAATTGGCAGATCGATTCAGTAAGGCTGTAACGATACCCGGTACATTCTAGTATCATTCATTTAATCCTAAAGAAAGGGACAGCTGGATCTAAAACGATTTTCCTATGAGAAGGAAAACGTTGTTTTTCCTAAGCCTATACGTACTCGAAAAAAACGAGTACTCTAAAAGAAAAGAAAAACGTCCTGGCAAATGTTGCACCCCCTAATCTAACACATAGTCCTAGAATTAGGAAAGTGTACGGGAAATGTGAAACAGTTGAAAGCCGATGCGAAGAAGAGGCGAACAGTCTAAATAGATTGTAAAGTGCAAGAGGACTCCCAAAAAGCAAGCACCTCGAATTGTCAGAGGCAAGGGAACTCACAAAAATCAAGCACCTGAAATTGTGAGAGGCAAGGGGACTCACAAAAATCAAGCACCCCAAAAATTTTTTAAATAAAAAGAGTCTAAAATCGCACTGTAACCTCCACGTGGTAGACTCTGGAAGCTATGACTTGGCGATACCTAGGCTATTAACAAGCGTTAATTACTATTACCTTAGTAATATATTTATTTAAATAAACACAACTTATACGTAAGACAATGGTTAAATTATGTATTTATTTTTAAATCAGTATCAGAAATTAACAATTATTGTCTGAATACAAATTGCAGTAGTAAAAAAATCATTGATTTTAAGAAAACTACTGTTAATTTTGAAGTAACCACTTTTTTAATGACCTAAGAGTTGATGACCTTAATTGACCCACGTAAGTATACGTGAATAATTAACAAAAATAGTATACTTGAAAACTGTTTTGCGGTATGCTGCATCTTATTAAGAATTAATTTCTCCATTTTGGTGTTTTTCGTTCTTTAAAGTAAAAAAGTCAAGCTTTCTTTTGCGACAAAAAAAAAACGAAGAACCCTAAATTGCAAAAAAATTGCAAAAAAAAAACGAAAAACCCTAAATTGCAAAAATTGCAAAAAATTGCAAAAAAAAAACGAAGAACCCTAAATTGCAAAAAAAACAATTAATTTGTTTTAAAAAATTAAAAATTTTTTTTTGTTCTAAATAATAATATAGGATGAAATTATGTAAAAAGCAGTTTCCAAAACCCTCATAAAAATTTAAATCGCGTAATTAGAAACTAAGATATAGGCGTTTGAAGATACCAAAAGAGTTCTAGGAAGTTTAAGGTACTACAAAAAAAAATCAATAGCTTCCAGTGGGAGTTCTAGAGTTTTAAAAAATCACAATGAACTTGGAAGAAATTTTAAAATATTTCAACGGTTAAGGACTTTCGAAGAATTTCTAGGGATTGTAAAAAATTTCAATGGATTTAATAGGATTTAATTTTAAAAGATCTAATTGGATATCTGTGAGTTTTAAAAATATTGAACCCATTAAAAGAAATTTAAAGTATTTTTGGGATTTAAAGGAGTTTTCGGTGTAATTAATGAAATAAGTAATGATTCAAAACTTTAAATTGGGACTAGAAATCATTTTTGTCGAGAAATTCGAGAAACTAAACAAGCACATCGCGCGTGAGTGAATTTCTAGTTTTGCTTAAAGATGTTACAGTTCTTAATACTGTTGGAAAAAATAGAAGAACATACCCGATTAAATGAAAAGGGACTTGGTTATCTGTGTAGAGCTGACTTGCAAACATGCTCGATCTTCATAAAATAAAATTAACAATCTGCTACTTTTTTTTATTTGCAAGAACACATATAATACATAATTATGCTTTTATGAGCAGTCATATTTTAAGTCTCGAAGATTGACCCTTTTTTCGAATTTATCAAATTTCAGTAGTTGAATTAGGGTATGTTCCGGAAGTGTAAGTGAAAATTTTATATGTACCCTTACGTAACAAATGGAATCATTTTTATCAAAATTGTAGGTCTTGTGCGTTTAAAAATGTTTCTTATTTAATTTGAAGTTTTAAGCATTTTTAAGTCTTAGCTAGAATCCCGCAAACCATAGTTTTTAAAAAAATGTAAGTACATATTTAAATATTTTATAAATAAACTCATTGTAAAATATTTATCTTAAGATAAGACAAGCTTGAAAAAAATTGTCTGATATTGTAGATTCTTTACAGGTACTCAACCTGATAATTCCAGATTTTCCAGGCGAGTAGACTCTCTATTCAATAATGTCTAATTTTAAAATGAAAGCCTTTGACGTTGAATTATTTAAATGTCAAAATCTTTGAAATTTTACAGTATATTAGGTTAAGGGAATTTGATACATAATGACGACACGAATTATCGATCGACTTTTTATTTACATTGTAACGAACACATCAGTGTTCTTGCCGCGCGGCCTACAGCCAGCCACTGCGTAACGCGTTCAGCGATCCCCACTTAAGCCTACAGGGACTAACAGCACGAGAGCGCATGCGACTTTCCACCACCGGTGGGGTGGCAAAAGCTGTCTTATTCTTATATTTTTATATCAATCATTATTTCTGCAAGGAAAATTTGCTAAAATAAGTAAGAAGAATAATTATCAGCTCAGTTTTCCTGTAGCGGTCGATAATAATGCAATTACAAGAGTGGATCTCTTAGGACCGCTAGGTAGATCTGAAAGTAACTTTTCCATCATATTATTGATACAGCTCCATCCAGAACTGATTTCCAAAGGTTTTTACTTTGACACCGTTTAACGCAATAAATGACCAAATTCTTATTATAATAAGAAAAAATAGTCATAGAATTTTGCGCTGACCCTAAGGTTTCGTCAAAAGTGTCGGTGTTGTGCAGAAAATATATTTTTGTCAAGTGTGGCTTCTCTTCTCCCATCTACAATTAACAAAATTTTATCGACTGCGAGACCACTACAGTACACGTAAGTATAATTTAATTTCATCTCAATGAAAATTAAAATTAAATATACGTATTTTCCAGTGCTAGAAAAATTGGGGGTTTGGACTTAGAACAGAGCCAGTCGGCCATTTTCAAAGTCGTTTAACGTATGCCCTTAAAAATAGCCAATTAAAATTTTTGTACCCCCTCTTTCTTTTTGTCTGCTATTACCTACCTATCCCTGATTTTCTGTAGGTTCTGTCTAACACCATATATCTAATTTATAATTCATGCTTCATGTTTAAATTTCTCTGAAGCGATTAGTGTTATAATTCGTTACAGAACTTTGAGAAGAAAAGGAGAAACTCCTCTTAAGTCTTCTGAATATTTGGATATTGTGTATTGTATGTGATATTGTTTAACAGCTTGTGGTTTATTGAGACTTGAGTTTCAAAAGTTGCCATTAGAACGAGACATTGTAAATTTCTCGACGAGAAGTAATCAATGAATGGCGGTAAATTAATTTTCTTACATTTCACACTTCAAATTTAACTTGAAGTTTTTTTTTTTACTATTTGTTAATTAAATTTTCAGGGTCGAGCACCAAGATTTTCGTTTCCGGGATCTTCTAATTGAAGACACGGGCCAAATACTACTTTTGGAGGGCAAAAAAATTGGGCGCGCGTTCTGATGATTGCTATGCTTCGCGCTCCGATATATATCGATATATATAAACTTCTTTAACGTCCGAGCAATAAATGAATTGATAAAAATCTTATAAATTGTGTAACACGACCTCAATCAGACAAAAAATCTGATCGACGTCGTGTTACATCATTTATATGATTTTTATTAATACACTGTTACGTTTCCTAATCAAAATATTGAGGGTATTTTGGAATATACTTGTTTTAAAAGGAATGGTAAAGTGGAAAGCGCGAAGAGTGTCACTGAACGTGGCACTCGCTGAACGCAGCCTTCTGCCTATTCAACAAAATCGTGACGCGTGGACGAGATATTTTATTTAGAAGATTTCTGAATTATCATTTGAGATATTTTATTATACTTCGGAGATGTTGCTCTTTCGAATACATTTTAAGTTCCCGAATTGTCTTTTATTTCGAGTTACAAGTATTTAGTTACTTCATTAAAGATTTCTAACGCTTGATTCGAAATTACATTCACACTGAAATCTGGTGAGAATGTGTTTAACATCAGATTGCCTGACCGCATACTCTAACATCGATTATTTGACGGGGGTTCGCGAGTTTAAGTACTCTAATAAGTACCTAACTTGCGATTTTCTCTGGTAAGAGGAAAATCTACTCGGCTAGAGCGCTTTAAGCACCCCGCTTACAAGGAGAGTAAGAGCGTTGGCTAATTCAACCTGACTCCCGTGTTTTAAGAACTTGGGCAAGTTTTAACTGCTGGAACTGTAGCACAGAAGAAAGAGACGCTCTGGCTGGAGGTGCACGTGTTTTTATAGCCAAATTTTAGGTTCATCAGGGGTGGGAAATAAGTGGTGCTAATAATTAGTGGGGAATAGGTAGTGGGAATGGAAACATTAGGAACGAGGAATTTTCTATTGCTTAACTGGTTTTAGAAAATCTGAAACGTATGGAATTGTTTACGAGTAGGAGAGGATCCTTATTGAATATTGGAATGTGACGTTTTGCTTGAGTGACAGAATTTTAGTTTGGGGAGGCATGATATTTGGCAGACGAGACTAATTTATTTTCCTACTGGCTTTCAGCATGTGGAATCGTAGGTAGGAGAACGATTTCTAATTGAATTTCGGCATGAAGAATCGCAGGTAGGAGAACGGAAGTAGGAAATTCTTTATCTTCATTGGTTTAACATATTAAGGGGTTTTAAATATGATGGATATGTATTTATAAGGAATGGTAGATGTTCTGGTTATTATTTGTAATCGAAGTTGCGCAGTTTCAGGAGTAGGGAGTCTTCTGAATTCTTATTGAGTTTCTATATGAAAAAGAAATAGAATTATTGTGTGCGGAGTACTGAGGTGGGATATAGATAGACGGGAAGATGCTAGAGAGTAGGAGGAAATCTTATTAATTGACGATGGAAGAACGATATTCATGTAGATAGTAGGGGGAACCGACCTCTTGATCCCTGTGTACATGTGTAGCCGTTCATACGGAATATGTATGTATCCACATACACATGGCGATATACTTCTTATGCAATTCTTTAGAAGTGAATTTATAAATCAAATGAAACCAGCTAACGTATTGTTTTCCCATTTGGAAAATAATTAGCTTGAATGAACTTTAGAAAATATTTTACCCTTAACATTTAGTCCTTGATAAAATCCATAGATCACATTGTTCGCTTTTAAAACTAATTATTATTTTATATATAATTCTTAGAAATCGTTGCAAACAGATAACTCTGGAATGCGTCGCGATTGCATGGAGGCGCTAGAGTCGATACAACTGGGGTTCACTGTGTCAGTATCTCCGGTTTTTTTATGACAAGGGCAGTAGGTTAAATGAAAAAGGAATTTATAAAATAGTACGAACGTATCATTCATAATATCTCATTTTTGTACTTATGGAATTTTTTTTAAAACCCTATAAAAGTGCCTTATGAGGGTTGAATTTAAAAAGTATTCAGGAAATAGTTTTAAAGAAAAGCGTGCCAGATTTAGTAGGATAACCTAATATTAACCATTGCTAACCATTGCGAATTTTCAAAAAGGTATTTTTTGCAGGCGAAATGCACATAAAACTTTATGGGCTTTGAGGAACCCCTAAATATTAATTAAATAATATTAGATAATAATAAAAAATATGTCTCCACTTTTTTTGGGAACAATTCAAACAAATTTGGGGGTGAGAGCAAGAAAATTTTTGAAAAAATTTGTACCACCCAAATAAATAGCTAATAACCTTAAGATTTCACCAACCAATGACAAGGACAAAAATATTTAACATCACATAACCAACAGTTGATACGCACACTAGTGCAAATAATTCTTAGGGTGAGTATTCTATATTGTCGCTACGTAACACTGTTCAAAATTATTCATTTTGAACACTTTTCCTGGAACGTGATAGAATAGAAATACTCACTATTTTTAATAAACGACCTTTGCTTGTCCGTCTTGCCTAATACAGTGGGTTAAAGAATGATCCAAATTTCATAATGGAGTAGTTACCCATTTTGGAAATTTTTGTTCCACTGAGTCCAAACCAAAACATCCATTGTTAGTAAATAGACCATGGTCTCATATTAATTTTACATCCTTATTTGTAGTAGTTGTATGTGGGTTTGTTTCGAGGGGTTCATTTGACGTTTCTCACGTAAAGTACCAAGGAAACTTGTAGACGAGGAGCTCGCGGAGTGACAGGTGGAAATTTTTTACCCGCCAGCAGTGAACAGTACAAGGTACGATGTGCGAGAGAAGGTGCGTACAGGGCTGGGTTGTGCGAGAGCGTAGCGAACTGGCATGAGCGTCGACACTCCGCCAACGAAGAGAGCGTGGACGCTGCTCGCTCGAGTCAGTCGTCGCGTAGCCTACAGACTCCACTTTGAGCTCGCTCCTCAACCAAGCCAACCTACAGCCTACTACTTATTGCGTACCAATTAAAAAAAATATAATGGTAAGGCTCTTAGCGACTTAGAAAATATTTCCTATCTTCGAATTAGAAAATATATTCCTGTTTTTTAACTTAGAAAATATTTTCGAAGGATTTACTTAGGAAATATTTCCAAATCGTGAACTTAGCAAATTTTTATCTGCCTTAGCGAATAAAACTCGGCACTTAAGCTCAGCCCGGACTTTTCTTTCAACCTTTGGGCATTCTACTCCGGAGGGTGTTGGGGAAGTCCCGCCTCATCTTTCTTTTCCGCTCCGGAAGGTGCTGGCGCAGTCCCGCCTCATCATTCTGTCCCTACCCCGGAAGGTGTTGGCGCAGTCCCGCCTCATTCCCTTCCCGCCCCAGTTCCTTCCGATTCCGGAAGGTGCTGGCGCACTCCCGCCTCATCTTTTCTCTCCAATTCCGGAAGTTGTTGGCGTCGTCCCGCCTCATCTTCCCGTCCATCTCCAGAAGTTGTTGGCGCAGTCCCGACTCATCTTCCTTTCTGATTCCGGAAGGTGCTGACGCACTCCTGCCTCATCTTTTCCCTCCAATTCCGGAAGTTGTTGGCGCCGTCCCGCCTTATCTTCCTGTCCATCTCCAGAAGTTGTTGGCGCAGTCCCGCCTCATCTTCCCTTCTGATTCCGGAAGGTGCTGGCGCACTCTCGCCTTATCTTTTTCTCTCCAATACCGGAAGTTGTTGGCGCCGTCCCGACTCATCTTCCTGTCCATCTCCGGAAGTTGTTGGCGCAGTCCTGGCTCATCTTCCCTTCCGATTCTGGAAGATGTTCACGTCGTCCCGCCTCATCTTCCTGTCCATCTCCGGAAGTTGTTGACGCAGGCACTCGTATCTGGCCGCGAGACTACGTCACCGCACGTACTAGCCCGTGGTACGGGAAAGAGAGAGAGTGCACCACATAGTCCTCTTTCTTTCTGGTCCACCGTGTTCCAGTCTCATAGCTCGTGATAGGGATCCCGTACCCCCAAACCACTTTACCAAACCCATGTACCACAACAAATGGCGGCCCAAGCGTAGGGCTTAGACAAACTGAGAACTTCATCTTTCGAATCCGCATTACCCTGAGATCATGCAACGCTCTCCACTGTCAAGTTATAGAAGCCGCGGCCGACCCGCGCGCATTATGGCCACAAGACAAACCATTTCCGGGAGTGGACAACAAAACCCGGTGGCGCTCAACAATATCCCAGAAAATATCCAGCAAGGGGAGAACAATCTTCCTTCCCGACCACCTTATAGACGGAGAATGTCGCTCATTCCACAGGGACGCAATTCGTCCAATCGAAGTCCCAGGTTCGCCCTGACTGCGCAAGTTTCTTTCCACCACGCACTCACAAGGAATAGTGCACAAGATGGCGCTTCTTCGTCACGACAAGTGACAGGCGCAGAAATACGAAACGAGCCACGATCGGTCCCAGGTCCGTCCAGAGAACCAAGGGTTCACAGGAACAATGTCCGCGCTAATGATAGCGGAGAAAAACCGCGAAATGCGCCCATGATCAATAACCCCCGAGAAAATACACCAATGCAAGGGAATCAGTCTGCCCACCCGCCATTCCCAGCAGACTGGCGCGCCATTATACGGGCCTTGAGAGCCCCACAACCGGCGCTCCCAAATTTCGCGGGCCAGGATCACGAGGATCCCGATTCTTTCCCCACGGAGTGCGAGGAACACTTCGAGTTCACGGCAACCGAGCCTTCGCAAAGATCACGGTTAGCAGGAAAAGCCTCACTGGAACCCGCCTCCAAATGGTTCGAGGCATACAAGAAACTCTCCCTATCATGGGACAAATTCAAAGAAATTTTGTTGTAAAGGTACGCACGCCCCACCACCTTCATGCGCATACAAGCCCAATTATATTCTAAAAAACAAGCTGAGAAGGAACCAACGGCCATTTTTCTTCAACAGAAATACCTATTAGCTCTCCGTCTCCTACCAGAAGCTTCAGAAGGGGAAATAACTGCCGTCCTTCTTGAGTCCCTTCGCCCATTGATTAGGAGAATGATCCGTGCCTCTGCACCAACATCATTTTTAGAACTCTTCGACCTAGCCGTTGCTGCCGAAACGGACGAAATCGAAGATAGTCCCAAACCTAGGGAATCGCGAAAACAAGAGTCGAGACCCAAGCCATCGTCACGTACGCCCGAAACGAGTACCCGTCATACGGATAATTACCGACGTTACCCGCCATGTAATTATTGTCCAGAGCGGCATTACCATCGAGATCGCCCCGTATTCAATGCCCGTTTGAATACAGAAGAGCGTAATCCATCCCCGAATAACAATATTCAGGGAAACTGGCGTGGCGCGACAGCCAGCAACGCTGTCGCCAGCCCCTCAACTTCGCACAACCAGCAGTAAATATATATGATCTTAGGTTGTTGACCAGGGTGACAATAATGTTAACAGATGTTGATCGTATGGTTTCAATTACT
>JBAGKK010018387.1:0-11616 GCA_037177015.1 Euceroptres primus | reverse complement strand
GCACCCTGATCCGATACGTATCCGACCCTTACATGGGCCGATATAACATTTTACTAACACGGTAGCCTTTTCCGGGCCTTATCAGGACCTTTTTATTAATAAGGCTAAATAAGGCAGTTTCTACACGGGTTGCCCTGAAATAATTTATCTTTCTATTGAAGTTTTGATTTATGTGATTAGTTGTGATTAGATGTGATTAGATACAATCTAACCACATGCTATTTGTCACTCGTGACTTGAAAAATGTTGACTGAGGGATAATCTTGATTCAGGTCTAGTCAGGTCTTCCCCTCGGATTATTTCCGGACAATGTGTTCCTTGTTCCTGATGATGAAGGAAAATGAGAAACTCTGGAAATCTATATTTCTCTCTCACACTGCAAACTTGCTGAAATAGCTATCAATTTTTCGTGATGACCTCGCAAAATTTTTTCAACGATTTATGTTAATTTTCATTTGCTTTTGATTAATGAATTGATAAATATGAAATGAGGATTATTTGAACAAAACATGATTTGTTCAGTTTAATAAGTTGCGTAGTCGTATTTATTTATTTGAATAAAGAAAGCCAATTCGGTCCAAATCACTTCATTAGATATTAGATCAATTGCCAACGTTTCATGCACTAAGGTATGTACACTTCTTCAGGGCTGAAATGGGCTTAAAGACTTTCTAAAACATTATTTATTGTATATTACGTTCCAAAACATAAAAACAATAATTTTGAGATTGTCCAATTTTTAAACTTTCATGATTTAAACTTCAGAATTTTCAAATTTGTTAGCTTTTAAATTTAAACGCTTTAGAATTCAAACGGTTTTCAATTTAAAGTTTTTCAACATTGCGTTTTTACCAATTTGCACTCGTGGACTTTTAGTAAGCAATTGAAGTTAAAATATAAAATTAAATTAAATGAAAGGTGGATATTTTTTGATTCTCTTAAAGTAAAAGATTTGATTCTTGAACTCTTCAATTTGAAAGCTTTTAAATTTACTTTCTATAAAACCTTGAAGTTTGTTGATTGACGCAGCAAATATTGGTTTTCTCGTTTCTGAAGTTCCACCCTTCCACTTTTTTCTGACTTATCCTCGTTACATCGTTCCTTTGATCAAGACCATTTTTAATTTAGAACTGGACAAATAGAAAGGGTTCTCCCTAGTGTAATACTTCCAGTAAAATATTAAAATTTTACTGAGAAGACGTGAATTAAAACGTTCAACCCACACGAATCAAATTATGATCCATGAATTGTATTTTGAAGCCTCTTCCGATTTGGACGATCGCCAAATGTGATAACGATAACTTTCCTCCAGATGCGACTCCCATTTTAATCTTCGTATATTGGAGACCTTTCCGAACAAAGTGACTCATCAGAGAAATTTCCAGTCCTGCATTCCTCTTTTTCAAACACGTGCTCTCCATAAAAATGTTGACTTCATTTTTTGGTTTATAGCTTTCAGCTCCGAAATGGTTACGAGACGTGAAGTCATCAAATCAAAAGTTTTCAAGTTTTCCATATTTATCATACTTCTGCTGATGTTCTATTTTCGGATTTTCATAAAAGGAAGTGAAGAGAAAATTTTTATTTAGTTTTTATTATTGCGTATAATTTTTTAACTATGATTACAAAATTGATCGCATTGATTAATGTTTAAATTGGATTTGAGCTTTTAACCTTTCTTCATCTCTCTCTTTTTTCATTAAACATCGCAAAAGGTGATATATTATTTTCTCCTTCGATTCTGAATTCCTGTTGCTTCGAGGCTAATAAAAGAAACTCGAGCGTTCATTATTACTATAGCTACAAACCAGAAGAGGTTGACCCCTCCGATTAGAAATTCTATTATTCTTGGCAATCTTTCGTGAAAGAGATGCAGAAACGAAGTCAAAGAACTGGAACATTCTTTAGCAGATCTTTCGAAACATATTTATTTATTATTCATTAGTTATTATTGTCATAGAGTTGTAGCTTCGATACACTGAAAAAATGGTTGGTTGGGATAACTCTTTTGAGTTCTAACATATGCCTCTTCTACTTTATTAGTTGGGACAACTATTTTATTAGTAGGCGTAACTATTCAGTTTGTTGCAACAACAATTTGAATAGTTACATCAACAGTAAAAGTTTGTAAATACTAAAGTAGTTTATCCAACTACTAAAATAGTTAGTCCAACAACCCATTTTTTCAGTGTATTTTTAATAATTAAGTTTTCTTTACATATTTTGTGCGAAACCGAATTTTGAAACTTTTAAAATTGAAAAGTTATCCAAATTAATTTTTCAAACATTTAACAACCGTAAAATTGGTACATTTTTTAATTCAAATGTTTTCATTCACGTTAAAATGGGAATGCTTTGAAATTAGGATAGTTTCAGGCTTCAAAGCTTTAGAAAACGGATACTTCAAAATTTGACCGTTTTTAACACAATTGCTTTTTCAACACTTTTTGAAATTTATGCACTTTTATGTTTGTGAGCTTTTGAATTTGGCTTCTTTGATTTCAAAAAGCTCGCAAATGTTTGAAAAAATTTTATTTATAATTTGAATCTGAAGCATTCTTTTTTAAAAAATTTCATATTTTATGAGGATCCTAAGTCAAGAACTAAATTCCCTTCTAATTAAATAGTGCCCATTATTTCAAGATTCCTACTAATATAAATGGGTGTAGGTTTCTCAAGTTCTTGCTATTTTTGAACGTATGCAGTAACTAGATTAATGCAGTAAACTCTCGAACTGTAATGCACTATGCTACTTAATCCTCTATACCGTGTAATGGTATAGATATCTTTAGCAGAGCTTCTCTCTTGTTTCAAAGCTCTTTCCAAGCAATTCCCTGGTCGAGTTCTCTGGATTACTTTCTGCGAGTTCACATTTGCACAAATGTCATACATTTCTTTGCACGACATGCGCCCCATGAAAGTGAAAGACAGACGAACATTTCGCGTATTCGCGTATAGCTACATACAAGGTAGATTAATCATCCACCAGGGCTGGATGATACACGAAGGGTTGAGTACAAGGTCAAGTACATACAGCTGTTACATCTGTCCTTTCCCAGTGATTTGCCTTCATCGCCGCGCTGAAAGGCGCCGATATATTGACCCCTTTTCAACCCCAAACTCAACCAATCCTCGGCCTCGTAGCATTCCCAAGACCAATAAGTTTTGAGAATGCCTCAAGAACCAATCACAAAGTTGCATAATACTTTCTGAATCTTTATCGAAATTTAGATCTTACTTAGGTTTATCTTTTATCGAGTCCAAAGAAGTTCAAATTCTTTTTTCCGATCATTAAAGTCGTATCTCATTGTTCCGGTCATAAAACCCTATCTGAGTTTGCACACTTTCTAGTTTTAAAGCTGGAATAGCAGGAGAAAGTTTTTTAATTTGTTTCAAACCTGAAGGATTTTAAGTTTTTAGATTTTTAGATTTTAAGATTTTAGTCTTTGTTGGTGACTTTTTAAAAGATATTCAAACTTGAAAACTTTCAAATTGTGTAAAACCAAAAGGTTTTTTTAAAATTGATAAATTGTTTTCAAATAATTTTGAGAAATATTGAAATTTTCAATTCTTTTAAATGACTGGAAGAGTTTGAAAAAGAGTAACGCGATACTTAAAATTTGCAATTTACAATCTGGTTAATTGATAAAATTACGATGTGTTATATACAGTTCAGTGGCATTTAAACTCTATTAGGCAATTCCGTTTTCAACTGAGTTCAATCACTCTCAGATTATTGATGACAATAAAATAGAATGACGACTATAATCCTCTTCTATTACTTCCTTGTAATAATCTAACTTTTTTCAATTCCAATTTCAATCATCAGGAATTTCTCAAAGATGTCATTGCCTAAAACGTCAAATTATTTTAATAACTTTAAAAGTTTAAAACGTATTAAAGGTTAGTTACTAAAATTAAATAAAAAAGTACTTTTACTAATTTCTTAAAGATGTATAATATTATATATTGACATTTCTATTTCATTTTCTACATTTACAATGTATTTTTGCAAGATCTGTCCCAGATGTTAAACTATAAACAGAATCTCAAATCTCTTTCTAGCATTAGATTAAAAATTGGTTGACTCTATATAATTTTTGTTATAAACCACATTCTACTATTTACCTCGGGTTTGGGAGACAAAAATAGATATAAATTTCTCGATATTTTTCATAGAACCAAGAAAGATTATGTTTTCTGCAAAATAAGTGCAACAAAATTAAGTTCCTCCCTCTTTACTACTGATGCACTTTAGGCTAGACTTAAGGACTTTTCCGATTTTCCAAGCATGTAATCATGCTGTAAACGTGTGAAAGTAGGTCACCTTCAAGGGCATAGAAGCATGCATCTGTCACCTAACACAGAGAAAAGGGTTAAGGAATGAAATAACTGAAAGGAAACTAGGATTTTCTCTAAGATTTCTGTTGCAAATAGCATACTCAAATAGAAGCTCACTTCTTTGCTACAAATTGCGAAGTTTAGATGATTCTCGGTAAACTCACTTCAGACAATTCGTTTTGTTCAACTCTCAGAACTAAATCAAGTTTCAAGTCCTCTAAACTCGATTCACAATTAATTCGCTTTTAAATGCAGATTCTACGAATTTCTAGAACAAGGACAGATACCCAGTTTAAGATTTTCAAAGATGCAAACTTTTCAGAAATGCAAGACATCAGAAACTATTTCTAGAAAATTAACTCAATACAAATTTATTCTATATGAAAATAAATTAACAGTGTGTCCTGTCCAGTGGTCAGAGAAGTCAGGGAATTCGGTTGGTCAGGGAAATGTCAGGGAATCTTTTTAAAAGACAGGGAAATTTTTTCTCACTGAAAAAAATGAAAATAATATTTTTTAGTATAATCTTTTACCTTTTTAAAAAAATATTATACACCTTTCATTTTTTTATTATACTAAAAAGCAAAAACTTATGAAATAAAAGTAGGAAAAATAAAGGACAGTCAAGGAAAACGTCAGGGAATTTTGAAAAGTTCCTGGTCTTCGCTGGACACTCTGATTAATTAAGACATTAAGAGGTAAATAAATTCTAATTTATAAAATAATAATATGTAGATTTGATTCCCTCCTGTTTAAAGGTGTTTAAAGTCGATTTTCCGCCTTCAAGAGGGAAAAGTTTATCGGACATGACATCGACAAACTTCTATTTTTCGAGTCCGTTTAAAGTTTATGCCGCAAAGTGAATCGAGCACGTATGACGAGTGTCGACATAAGGAGGTGCCCAATAAAACGTCTTGTCGTTAAACGGTATCGAATTACTGTCCATAGAGTTTCCCAAGGGCATATCATGTTCCTTTGCAATCGATTCCTTTCTTATACGAGCCTTGGGATTTTATTTTCCTCTTTTTTATATAAAATTTGAAGTGTAATTTAATTCTTCGTTTTTATCCATAACAAAGATCACGAACTTAATGTTTATAAAAAATTGTAAAATAACAAATGTAGATCAATAATTTACTGATATAAAGTGAATAAACAACATATTTTTAAAAATTTCTTGTTCATGATCAAAAAGCAATAAAGAAGTTAGGAAGCGTACTAATTATGGCGGAAAATTTAAATACAGTCGAGAAGGCGATTGCGCAGATAGTTTACACGCACACATATATACATACGTGTATGCGCAAATTCCTACTGCGCATCTTCAATTTCTTCTCCGAGCGACCTGTATCATTTCAATCCCCCCTGAAATCTTGAAATGGTACAGGTCCGACTGTATCTTACGTATGTATTTCGGTAATTCGTAGTTAGAGCAAATTAAGCTTTTATCAGCAGTTTTCTAGCCTAACCGGGGCCCGTCTTAGTAATTTCGCAAGTTTACAATTTAAAAAATATTTTTATTGAACAACATAAAAATTAATAAAACATAAGTAACAATTGCAAAGTTTATAAAATTATTTATAAAAAAATAACTTACTCCTTCAAATCATTACAAGTTATTAAATCACAACTTCTAAAACAGGTAAAAATTCGTTCTGCACTTCTAGTGCAAAAACAAATTTTTTTCAAAATAACTAGACTTTTGCTGAGCATGTACCTTCATACATAAGTGATGAATATAATGTTTTCTTAGAAAAATATTAAGGGTGGCTCGTCTTAGGCAACTTTTTCATACATCGAATCCAAAGTACTGACACTCGATGGGAATTCGAATTATTAAGCTATTTACAAAATAGCAACCGCATCACGAACAGCCCAAGCGAGAATGCTGCTAATTAGCCGGATAATCAGTGCACTTGACCTACTAGGAATTCTCGGCCTACTATTGACCCGAATTCCGATGTAGATCGATATCTCGTTCACTAAATCGCACTCCCGAATAAAAGACCAAATATAAGACCAAATGTCCAAATATAAGTTTTATTTTTATTTTTTATTTTATTTCAATATACATACATTTCGAATCATTTTTAAAATAAAAACAGAATATATTTTTTTAAAATTATGTTTCATAAATATTTTATTCTAAATTTAAACTATTTAGAAGAAATAAACATTTTTCTTGATACTTTTTTCGAAAGGTTTGGAATAGAGGGAGGATATTTTATCTGATTTTATAGTGCTTTTTACGAAACAATTTTGATTGAAGACGATCGTCGTTGGGATTAATTTCCGGGAGGTATGGAAATATGATGAAAAATTGACGTGTGCTATCAGTTGCCTCTAAACGGTTGTTTGAGCGTAGACTTTATATCAGTTCTTTATCCATTGAGGTGGAACGTGCGGCTGACCAAAGTAGCTTCATACTACTGGAACGCCTGTCAGGATCAAACGATCCCCTTTCATATCGTCCCTCCTTATAAACAGGCTTCTGCATACATACAGCTTTTCAAAATCCCTTTGTCTCCTGCAACATACTTTGACAATATTTTCTCAAAAGTATTTAATAAATTTTATATAAAAATGTTTTTATTAAATACCAAAATTAAGGACAATTTTAATTGTAAAATTCAAAATTAGATTTTGAAACCGATTTGAATTTGAGCTTGAATTTATTTTCTAATTATGAGTAAATATAATTGTCAATTTAATAATTTTGCGAAACAATGTGTAAATTTATTTTCTATTAGATTATAATTCGTAAATTATTGATCTGTGTGAAATATTTAAAATATAAATTTAAGCAAATAAGTTCCAAACAGTTTAACCCAACCCATAAATCTAAATATCTCATAAAAATCTGATTTATATTCAAAGACTCAAAGTCTATCATATTTCTAATAAAAATTTGCAATGATCGTGCCATTAAGCAGTAATTCACTGAAATTCAAATTGTGCAATTCGCTTAGGGAATTCGACTTTCAAATGCCTCCCATGAGTAGATTTTCGCCCAATTTCAACGCAGTAGAGAAGTGCGATGTAAAAAGTTTTTTCCGCGCACCTTTTTCCGTTAAGGCGAAGTTGTGACTGCTAACTTGTTTCCCTCATTTGCATAAGGCAATTTGTGCTCCAAAACGCAGTAACTACTTTCAAATTCTTAAACCAAAAACAACTCAAATACAAGCTTAACTGAGGTTTATTCTCGCGTGAACGTTGCCACAAGCAATTCGTATATAATATTGGCACGATGTCAAAGAAGTAACGAGACGAAGTTATATGAGAGGTTGGTGCCAGCTTTTTGCCTCTTGGAAAAAAAAGAATAATATGTAATAATAATAACAACACTAATAATAACGACAAAAATATTAAGAGCGAGAAAAGTGGCGCTTAAGTTTGGAAAGAGAAAAAAAAATGAGAGGCAACGTGGCGTGAACTTTTTCGGTATTTTTGAGGGAAATAGATAGAGTGGGAAGTTGTTTGAGATAAGAACAAAATGGAGTTGTTCGGTGGAGGAAGTGAAACTCCCCCAGGATCTCAGGATCACCCGGGGCCTTCAGGCACACCTGCCAGACAACGTAGTCTTAAGGATCGCCTTCGGGAAGGAATTACTGGTGGATTCACGTGGCAGTGAGTATTATTTCTTCTCGCGGATAAATTTTTTGTCATTTTTGATTCTTGAACAATTTTTACGAAAGGCTTTTATTTTAGTAAAACCTTAATAAAGGTTCAAAATTCATCTTTTGGTGAATTTTATTTGAAGCTGTAAGTTTATATTGGAACTTTCAATTTTGAAGTGTTGCTTCAATACTTGACAATTTTTTATCTCGAAATATCATTTAAAGCATAAAGATAATGTGGGTGATTACCAAAAAATTGACCATTTTAAGTCTCTATCATTTTTCCTATTTCCATGTGATTAATTAATTTTACCTAAATATATTTGAACAAAATACTTACATCAGGGTACAATTTAGGGAAGTTTCAAAATTTTAGACGACTTCGTTTAGAAATTATAAATAAAAATGTTTGAAAAGTTTCAGGTTATGCTATGTCTCAAACTAGAAATTTTGATTAAAAAATTGCTAAATAATATAAAAAATATTTTCTTATTGCGAACTTTGTTAGTGCAGTGACTTTTGAGGTTAGAGACGTCCGAATTCATTTTTTCTTCTAAAACTCCCCCTCCTCGCACCCAAGAAAAGGGTTTTCATTTCCAAAGTTGTACGTCAACTTCCTATGCATTTGCATTACTTAAAATCTTAAAAATATTCAGAACTCAAGTAAGACTCCATGCTTATTACGCGGAAACACATGTATAGAAGTTATTTTCGTAAAAACTCATAACTATCACAAATATATTCCTTGCTCTCTCTATTTCGTTTTTTATGCTTTCTTGAGTTGGACGTGTTTAAAAAAAATATTTTAGGTGGCTTGGAATATTTAATATGGTCTATTAATATCTAATATGGTCAACTTTTTGGCAATCATCTATATCGGTATACATATTAGATTAGCTGCTTGAATAATACTAGATAGGTAATTAAAAAACTGTCACAGTGAGTCCTTAGACTCAGTCCCGAGACAAAAAAAAAATGAAATGTGTTTTTGACATTGAATAAGCTTTGAAACCATAAGTTTTAAGTTTTTCTTACAAAAAAAAAAAAAAAAAGATTGAAACTTTACATAAAAGTAAATTATTCATACCTTTGTATCTGATGAAAAGTTAATGATATGGAAGGCAGATATTTTTCTAAAAGGAATAGATTATCTTTTCAAAGAAACTTTTTCTGAATTCTAATTTTTTGTAGTTTTTAGAGCAACATTGTGAGAGACAAATGAAGCAGTTAGTATTCATTTATTCTTGCATTAAATGTGAGATCCTCTTCAATTAAGAATCATATTAAATGAAAATTGATTCGACATTTTATGTCGCAAAAAGGTAGGATATTAGTAAATTGACAATAATGACTAGACTAATGATTCAGTTTTAAGAGACAAATAATTTCCTTTGAATGTTTAAATATTTTTAAAAAAATTTGCAAATGACATTATAACAAGTAATTTAATTTCCCTAAATTAGAAATGCGTACGTTAAATATTAATGTCTTTTGTGAATTGTAAAAATAATAGTATAGTTTAAAATTAAAATTTTTCCAGAGATAAACAGTTTAATTTGAAACAATACTTCGATCGTTAGAAAAAATTAGCATTTAGAGAAAACAATGTAATGGAAGGTCGATCGTTTGTGTTGGTTAAAGAAGTTAATTCCATTAGCAGTCTAACTGAATGCTGATAGATGGCACGAGAGTTGCCATTCATGAATTTATTGCGAATTAAACTCTAGGATAAAGGAAGAAAAATGTAACTTTTAAAATCAGGTCCTATTCGTTGAATCTTTGGTTCTCTTTTGCATGAAATTAATTAATTAATCATTGACCACTTAATTCAGAAGTCATTATTTAATGTGAAATCTGTTTAGGAATTTTTTTCATGGAATGAAAAGTAGATATAAAGTGAGTCATAAAAAACGGATTTCGTGAATTTTAGAACTGCACACTTTGAAATGATTATTTTATATTTTTTTATTATTTATTATTTTTCCTAATGAGCTCTTAGTTATAACGACGAGTGTTTCAAATAACACTTGCTTTTCTGCAATCGACCCTGTTTCTAAACAGCATCAAGATGTACCATGCGATAAAAATGACAAGCATGATCTTTTTACGAGTAAAATAAACTACATATTACAACTGCTATATTGAATCGCAATATTGCAGAAAGAATAGTAAACCTTCTAATTAACCTTTAGAGGGCCGGAAAGCCAATATATTGGCTCACCCCCTGATCGAGACTTTCTCTATGATCAATCAATGATATAAGATACCTTTTGGGCCAATTTTCTGAAGTCGATTTTCCTCCCAAATTGCCAGCCTTCTAAAGGTTAAATATTAACTTTTATTCCTTTTCATTCTTTTTGATTGCAAAAACTTATAGTTCTGCTTCATATCATCTCCATCCATACTTTTTCTGATACATTTCTAGTATTATCAATTTCAATAAGAAAAATGTGTTTGTAATTTACTAATGCAAAATGCAATTTTCCTTTATTTTTATGAATGGCAAACAATCTTTCTATGTTTTAATTTACTCTCTATCTGATATCAGTGTAATCCTTCTTGATTAATAACCATGATAATAGTCTTTGATAACAAAGAAATAAAACATAACAGTGTGTGTATATCTCACATTAATGCTTCTGTAGACGCAATTTACTTGGATGTCTAAGATGACTGGAGGCGAGGCAACGAATAACATAACCTATTGTCGATTCTTGCAATCTAGGGGGCTTCCTAGTGTCATGTGCATTCTCCCTAATCCTTATTATGAAATACAGGCACACAGTGGCTGGTGCGCACTCATTATTTTCCTCTAACGTGGATGCAAGCTCGCATTACACATCTCGTAAATTATGCTTTTTATGAAACCACGTGACAAACAATTACACTCTACGAAATTAAATTCTAACAGCACTTTTTTACCTCTGTTATTCTTCTCGTTGAGATCTAAAAGAATCTCGACTGGTTTGATATTTAAACAGAGTAAAAAGTAATCAACTTATTTCAATTTTTATTCAACATTAAGGCTATGTGATACATAACGGCGTCACAAATTACTGACCGATTTTTTATTTACATTCATCGGGTTTATTAAGAGAGAAATGTAAATATAATGCTGAAATTTTGGGAAATAATAACGAATATATTTAGGCACCAATGTCTGGTGCGCTTCAGTTTTTATTTTGAAAAAAATAAATAAAAATTAAAATTAAAACGCACCAGGTATAGAATCCTTGATATATTTCTTATTATTTCTTAAAGTTTCAGCATTATATTTGACATTTCTCTCCTAATAAATCCGCTGAATGTAAACAAAAAATCGGTCGCTAATTAGTGACATCATTATGTATCACATATCCTTAAATGGTTTTAATTTGTTTATGTTGGTTTATTTCAACGAATGTATATGGGCGATTGCCAAAAAGTTGACCATTTTAAGTCTCTATCATTTTTCGCATATCCTGTGATTAATTAATTTTTTCTAAATATATCTGAGCAATGTGCTCACACCAGGGCACAATTTAGAAAAGTTTCGAAATTTTAGACGACTTCGTTTAGAAATTATAAATAAAAATGTTTGGAAAATGTCAGGTTACGCGATGTTCCAAACTACAAATTTAAAATAGAAAATTGCTAAATAATATCAAAAATATTTTCT
>JBAGKK010018365.1:0-11617 GCA_037177015.1 Euceroptres primus | reverse complement strand
TTGTAATTATGAAAAATATGGCAGCAAGGAGACTGTGGCAAATCATTTCGAGTTGATTGCGCAGAAAAAAAATGAAGTATATTCATGAAAATTTGGTTAAAATGTACATTTGTTTATAAAAATTATTTAAATAATTATTGTTGGAGTCTCATCCGTGACGATGTGATCAAAAAACATGTTCGCTCAAGCAAACGTCGAACATTTCAATATAGATAAATGAAGATCTGATGCCCAGTACAGTATTTAGTACAATTTTTCGGAAATTGGAAAGAAGGGTACACATTTTTCAAGATATTTCAGAAACGGATAATCCGAATTTAAATGTTTTTCCAGATAATTATTCTTCATGAAAAAACATACAAATCGACCTATTGTTTATTAAAAAAAAGTAAATATGTCCTAAATTACAGAGCACTGAAATTTCAGTACATTTTTAGCACTTTTTTCAGCTTTTTGAGAATATCTCAAAAACCGTTATAGATGTCGCTAAAGTAAGACGATATTCGCAAACTGCATTAAAAACGCATCGAAATGACCTGTGTTGAGGGCGGAAAAAATTTTCACTTTAAAAAAAATTGTTAAACAATTTTTTATTAACAATTTTAATTGCAAATATGTATTAAACTAGACGTGATAGCAACAAACGGAAGTAGTAGTAGTAGTTTTCTACTAATTATTAATAGAAATTCTTACTGATTCAATTGGTGGAATACATCTCGTTATTTCATTAGTAGTTTTTGACTAATTCAGATTTAGAGAGTGAGGAGTCGTTTATCAATTGCTTCAATAAGCTTCTGTAGAAAACTGCTGATTCATTACTAATTCATTTAGTTAGGGATACTAAGTGAATTTGTAGTTTTTATACTGTAAAATTGTAGTTTTTTTAAAAAAGATTAGTAGAAATGCTTACTAAAGCAATCGATAAACAGCTTTGCACTATTTCATTAGTAGAAAACTACTAAAATTCTTCTTAGAAATTAATCCCTTAAAGATGTTCATCTCCTGTAGTGCAACAAATTTGTATAGACTTTGAAATAGTTTGTAAAATCGAGGAAAATAACCACATTATTCAGTGTAACAAATTTTGAAATAGAAATCTAATTGCAATTCAGCTTATTTGAGATTTTGTATTTTCTCTTTCGCTTGAGAAAAAAATCGTAATTTTTATTCTATCTTCATCATTGATAGCTTATTTTGTTCTTTAGAATATTATTTAGGCCGAATTCATTTCAAATCGGGCAGGCTGTGCATACTCAAGTCACAGAATCATTTCCGGACAAAATATGTTGTTTCTCAAACGATTTTAGACGACACGTATTTGACCGATTTGATGAAACAATTTTTTTGACAAAGTTATGAGTATTTGAGCTTTTAAAGCTAGTGACGCACAGTGGGGCAAAAAAAAACCTCCGTGGCCAAATTCATTTTCAAAAGACAATTGTTATCCAAATTGAACGTTTTTTTAAAAATTAAACTAATAAAATTCTGCATCGAACTGTCATAGCGGATTTTTGAAACAATTTTTAATTTTTTTTTTATTTAATAACAAAAATAAAAAGAAAAAAAATTTGACTTTTGAAGTGTATCGGTTTTTAACAAATACTCGGATTCATTCAAAAATACCTAGAAAACATGAAGCAACTATCCAAAAAAGACGTCCAATAGCAACGTAGATGTTTAAAAATTTATTGAATTTGTAATAAACAAATAAGTGAATGAAAATTATTTCGTGGGGATTGCCAGCGGTTTATCACTTGATTCGCACTTTTGAACAATTTATGGACAAAATGAGTTTTTTAGTTGAATTAATGAATGTTCATAAATATTTTCTTATTTTATAAGCAAGTTTTATAAACAATTATCCATGTTAAGTATTTATGATGGAATAAATAAAAGTTTACGATTTTCAGGGTGTCTAGTGGACCGGAAAATCGTGAAAAACCCGGTAATTTTATTTTACCGGGAAATAACCGGGAAAATCCCGGAAATTGTATTTATGATCGAGATTATACTTATATTTTTTTTAAAATATGTATTTTCGATTAATATTTATCACTTCAGTCTGTGATTAAACATAAGTTTGGCATGTGTAAATAAATAATTATCTTCTTTATGATATAAATTTTGTATATGTATATTATGTTAAAATTCCCTTTTCTATGTAGATGTTCACTTTCAAAAATCTTAAAAAGACATTTTTAACTTGATCGGGGAATAAACATTGACCGGGAAAAAACCGTGAAAAACCCGGGAATTTTAAATGGCTTGATCGCTAGACACTCTGATTGTCAAGACATTTTTGTGAAAGAATAAAGAAAAATAACTAATGTAACACTTAAGTAAAATTTCAAAATTTATTGTATAATGAGTATCTCCGAAAATACACGTATTTTCAAGAAAAAAGTTGAAACTTGTTGATTTTGTTTTTTTATTTTTGATAACTTCATAAAATAGTATTATGTTCAGTAAAACACAGTTTTTACCGATT
Source organism: Euceroptres primus (assembly GCA_037177015.1). NCBI lineage: Eukaryota > Metazoa > Arthropoda > Insecta > Hymenoptera > Figitidae > Euceroptres > Euceroptres primus. The sequence goes on along the minus strand of JBAGKK010018365.1, from coordinate 9,129 downwards.
TCATTTATATTTTAATAAAAATGTCGAATATAACGCAAGATAGAAAAAAGTGCCAAGAGACTTTTCTTTAGATCTTTTTAAGACGAATAACTTTTAACCTTTAGCATTTTTGTATCTCGTCTTGTTTTGGCAAAAAATGCGAATTTTTATTTTTCAGAAAGAAAAAATTTCTTTCTCCTTTGTAAGGCGCGAGCACAAGATAAAAACTCCTTTAGGATATATTCACTATATTAGTACTAACTTAGAAAAAAATTAAAAATGAAAACGCTGGGGTTTTTGAGAAAATTGAGTTTCAACATTTCCAGAAAAATCGCCGCCATTTTTTCAATTTTGAATCTATCAAAATCAAAAAGAAAAAGTAAAATACCTATATTACTTTGGAAACTACACCACTTTAAAAAAAATTTGGATTAATTTTTGGTAAACTGCGTCACCAGCTTTAAAAATTCAAATACTCATAACTTTGTAAAAAAAATTGTTTCATCAAATCGGTCAAATATGTTTCGGTCGGTCAAATCGGTCAAACCGACAAATACGTGTCGTCTAAAATCCTTTGAAAAACAACACATTTCGTTCGGAAACGATTCTGTGATGCACACCTGCCCGATTTCGACCTCTACAATTCTATTTGGGTGGTTCTTATTAAAAGACAGTCAAATTGACATAAAACAAATTTTTAATTAATTAATATTTTATCTAACTAGGTATCTACTTAGCAAGCTTATTTTTAATTAGATTAAATAATAAATAAATTAATAACATTAAATAATAAATTAATAAAATCAAAGAATAATAATCATCCAAATAGAATTATAGGTGGTATTTTAAAGAACAAAATAAATTATAAATGATGAAGATTCAATCAGAATTACGATTTTTTTCTACAGCGAAAGGAAATCTCAAATAACTAATATTAAATAAACAATTTCATATTCAACTATTTTTTTCTATGTCGAACATTCTTTTCCTTTTAAAATTTGTTGCACTTAACAATATAGTAATTTTCTTCGATTTTATATATCTATTTTAACAATTTGTGGTACGATAAGGCGTGAGCATTCTTAAACAAGAAATAGTTTTTTGAGCCTATACAGATACAGTTAGATACAGTTAGATACAGTTAGATACAGTTAGATACTAGTCAGATACAGTTAGATAAACTCAATAATTTAAAAAATCGCGTAATGAACATTTTATATGGTTCATTTACTTGTGTAAATTATTTCTATCGTACAAGTTCAAGAAAAAAATATTTTTTTCCATTAAAGTTTACGGTAATTATTAAAAAAATGGTACCTGGAAAAATTTATTTTTTGACCTGAAAAACCTGGAAAAGTCCTGGAATTTTTTTAAGAAGAAACTCTAGACACCCTGAATTAACTAGACTGTTATTAATATTAAATTTCAATTTAGATATACAAATTTGCAATGTGAAACCGATACCTGAAGAAGGAAGTCTAGGCTCCGGGGCAATAGAGGTTCCTGACCGAGTAATTACCTTCTACCTTGTAAACGATGTACGAAAATTTACATTTGATCGACCAATGCACAGAGGACAAGTTGATCGCGAGAATGAATTCAAATCCCTTTGGATTGAACGCACAACACTTACAACAGAGGCTAAATTACCCGGCATCCTCCGCTGGTTCGAAGTAATTGACAAGCGTTCAGAACTTTTGGCCCCAGTGCAGTTCGCATGTGAAACAATGCAAAGCGTAGAAAGAGAATTAAGACGATTAATAGCACAGTACACAGCCGAGCCAAATAAGAACATAAATCCGTTCAGTATGCGACTGCAAGGAATTATTGACGCTAATGTGATGGGTGGTATAACAAAATATCAAGAGGCATTCCTAACTGCAGAGTTTGCGCGACAAAATCCTGACATGGTACCACATGTTAATCGCTTGAAAAATTTGATTCTTGATCAGATGAGTGTTTTGGAATCAGGTTTGCACCTCCATGGCCAAATTGCCCCAGCCGGGGTGCAGCCTTTGCATAAAAGATTGATCGAAAGATTTACTCAATTGAAACAAAGTCTAGGGCCATTGTCTAAGCAACGGTCACTACTAAGTCATCAAGATAGCATTATAAAGTAAGTAACCAAAAATACGTATTTTTCGACCAAGAGATACTGGTACTTTTAGTCCCAACAATTTGTTTTTCTTCTGTCTTCAGTTCTCCTTTGCCTCCTCTTCCAACCGGTGAGAAACAGCGTCCCATTACCCTAGAAACTGCAGGATGTAGAACATCACATGCAGATAGCGATGGAATGCCTGAGGACGAAGGATTTTATACCAAAGTCGATGGAGGTCCACCGCCAATTCCTCAGAGAGAAGTTCGACCAAGATCGGTGGGTTACGGAACAACTCCACCAAGACCAACCCATCAGAGAACACTCAGTAAACCTTTGAGTCCAAAGCTTCCACTGAGACATTCTTTGCCTACGCCAACCGATGGCGGTGATGGAACCAATGTCAGGACTTCTTGGGGCGAATCAGGATCTGAACCGGCGCCACCACTTCCACCAAGAGGTTGCAGTAAGAACCTAATAATTAACTAACTTTAAATTAAGATATGTTTTCTTTTTAAATTATACTAATCAAGCATGAAATAAAATTTTACAATCGTTCAGCTTCAATTTTAAAAAAATCAAAAATATAATTTAACAAGTATCTATTAAATTAACAAGTATCACTCGACTAGCTGTAGATAAAAGAGATTCAGTTGCGAGTTCCATTGGACCACCAGCACCACCAAAACGACCAATCCAAAAACGTAGCACAGAGTGGAACATCGAGGATGATTCCGACCAGCCAAGTGAACCTAACGACTTACGAGATAGCGGTATTTCCACTGCCAGTCTTTTGGACTTTCAGACACAACTGACACATTTAAACAATCTAAGTTACGAAGACTTTGAACCGCGGACGAGATGCAACGAGATAATGAACATTTCACCACCTTCTGTGATAAACGCTTTAAATACTTGTACGGGTAGTACTTTCCCCAGTGGTACATTCCATGGATCCCAAATTCTTCCCGATGAAGAGGTAAGCTAATTAATTTTTAATCCAACAATATCTCACATAGTGAAACACAAGTCATGGAAATGAAGGTCAAAAGAAAAGAAGCAATAATTCTTTTTGAAACGTTTCGGTCACTGTTTGGACCCTCATCAGTCAAAAAACATTTATTAAATGTGTAAAAAACATGCAAAGTAGGTAGAAAAAATGTATTAGAAAAATAAATAATAATAGGTGAAAAGAGTTGACAATATTTCGTAAAAAAAAATTCAAGAATAAAATAAGTAGAAGAAAGGTCTCATAAAAAAGAGGCCCTACAATTTAAAATCTATAATAAATAAATATTCATAACAGTAAAAAAGCGGAAGGTTAATAGGCAAAAAACAAACGTATCTGGTATAAATTAAAAAGCGAAGATAAAGTCAGCGGTAGTAAAAAATCCCAAAGAAACGCAAAAACATGATACAACAAATATAAAAACAAGGGCAATAGCCTGGCATCTCGTTTGGACGCAAGAACGAGTGACTGACAACTGAAGAAGAATTACAGAAATTCAAACAAGAGAACAGAATGTGACGAATAAGTCGATAATTTAGAGTTAAAACAGGGTGCCTAGCATCCTGGAAATCCTTGAAAACCTGGAACAGTTCTTAAATTTTTTTACCTGGAAAAACCTGAAAAAGTGCTTGGATTTCACTTATAGTCCTAGAATTCTTATCACTCTAAATTTGAATGAGTAGTTTTCTTCAAATGACAGGCTTGCTACATCAGGTCAGAGAATTCTGGAAAGTAGGGAATTTAAAAATGGTCAAGGAAAACTTTCAGTCAGGGAATTTTTTTGGTTCAACAAATTATAATTATATCTCAATAGTTACGATTATAATTTAACAATTATTATAATTGTATAATTATAATATTACAAAATCAGGGATCACAGTCAGTCCCCTATTTCCCTTTTTCCCCCTTTCTCCTTTTATTCTGCAAATCTCCTAAAATCACTTTTTTTTATAGCTTCATTCCTTTTTCTACCTTCCCTTTTTATATTCAAATTCCCGAATAATTTTCCAAGAACTATGAGAAATAGAAACTTCTGACATTCAAAAACTCTCTTAATGTTTTCTTAAATTTCCCATAATTTCCAAATTTTCAAAATCTACGAAAGTCTCCTAACATCTCTTAAAATCCTCCAGAAACTTTAAAATTGATTTAAAATCCTTCAAAATTCTCCAAAATGTTTGCGACTTTACTAGAATCTTGTGGGTTCTCTTACAATAATCTTATAAAATAATATCCCAAACTTCTTCAATATTATTCAACATATACTAGACTCTTCCAGAATTTTCTAAAATCTTCTGAACACTTCCGTAACCTTCTAGAATTTTCTACAGAATCTTTTAGAATCCTTCAGTCAACAAAAGATTACCAAAATTCAAATTATTTGAAATCTTCAAAACTTATCTGAAATCTGTAAAAATTCTCCAAAAAATTCTACTAGTATGTTCCAAAATCTTTTAAAATCTTCTAGAATCGTTAAGAATATTCTGAAATGTACCTGAAGTTTTGAACGTTGAAATGAACGAACTGTTTTTCTTAACTCAAATTTATCTTGAAATATCGTTCGAACTAGAAAATAAAGAGAAATATCATGAGCTTCTTTATCATTACATTAGTTTCTCTATCAATAAAGCGATATTTTAGAACAAATTTGAGTTTAAAACAAAGTCAAATAAAGATTTCGTTCATTTGAACTTTCAGAACTTCAAGCACATTATTCTGAAGTGTATTAGAATTTCCAGAATTCTGTAGAATCCTTTAGAACTCTCTCAAAAGACTAATAATCTTGGAGAATCTTCTGGACGGTTTTCAGAATCTTTCTAAAATTTTGTAGACTTTTTGAGTCTTCAAAAAAAAGTCTGGAAGATATTAGATCTTAGAATTCTATGGAAGATTTTGGAAGAACCTGGAAGTTTCTGGGAGATTCTAAAACACCAAAAAATCTAGATTGTAGAGAATTTTTTGGAATTTAAAAAAATTAAATGAATCTACAAGTTTATGGAAAACTAAAAATTTTCTAGAAGTTTTTAAAAAGTTGGTTGGAAAGTCGAAAATTCGTGAAGGATTTTAGACAATTATAGAACATTCGAAAGATTCTGAAAGTTTTGAAATTTGAGAAGTGTTTTATTAGATTCTGGACAGGAATCTAAGATTTTTGAGGATTTTTTAAGATTTTGGATAATTGCAGCTTCCTTTGTATTTTTAAAAGAAAAAACTTCCCGCTTTTTTTTAAAATTCCCTTTTTTGAAAAAGAAATCCCCTATTTTCCCTAAAATTAAACTGCTGAACCACTGTGTGGTTCATTGTATTGTATAATTAGAATTTTAATTATAACGGCAGGTAACGGTAAGGGAAAATGAAAAATTGGTCAGGGAAGGTTAGGGAATTTTGAAATTGGAATTTTGTAGCAATCCGGAATGAAATCAGGAGAAGTCGTTTATGAATTGCTTTAGTAAGATTTTCGTATAAAACTACATATTCACTTAGTAAGGCTTACTAATAAATTCATTTAGTTAGTTTACTAAGTGAATTATAAATAAAATTCATATAAATGAATTTTATATGAATTTTATTTATAAATAAATTTGAAATAACTAGTTTAAACGAGTAGTTTGCTTCAAATGACAGGCTTGTTACATCAGGTCAGAGAATTCTGGAAAGTCAGCGAATTTAAAAATGGTCTGGGAAAATTAGGGAAAACTTTCAAAGAATCAGGGAATTTTTTTGATTCAACAAATTATAATTATATCTCAATAGTTATAATTATAATTTAACAATTGTTTTAACAAAATTATATAATTTTAATATTACAAAATCAGGCATCACAGTCTCCTATTCCCCCTTTTTCTCCTCTTTCCCCTTTTATCCTGCAAATCCCCTAAAATCACTTTTTTTATAGTTTCACTCTTTTTTCTCCCTTTTCCCCCTTTTTTTATTCAAATTTCCGAATAATTTTCCGAAAATTATGAGAAATATAAACTTGTCACATTCAAAAACACTTTTAATGTTTTCTTAAATATCCCATAATTTTCAAATTTTCAAAATCTACGAAAGTCTCCTAAAATCTCTTAAAATCCTGCAGAATCTTTAAAATTGATTTAAAATCCTTGAAGATTCTCCAAAATATTTGAAACTTTTCTAGAATCTTCTGGGTTCTCCTACAATCATCTTATAAAATACTATTCCAAAATCTTTCAATATTCTATAACATATACTAGACTCTTCCAGAATCTTCTAAAATTTTCTGAATACTTCCATAACCCTAGGGATGCAAAATTTTAACACTGAGTCCCTTTTCTCATAATTATTCCATTGTTTTTAGAAGGAACGAAAGGTGCGCAGCAAAAACGAATGCTTAAAATTATTACACCATAAAATTAAATTAAATGCAGCAAAATTTTTCTGATTTTAAAGAAATCGTTCTGAATTTATAACCTTTCGTTCCTTCTAAAAAAAATGAAATAATTATGAGAAAAGGGACTCAGTGTTGACTTTTATTGCTTAAAAAATATGTTGTTTTACTTATAAATAATAAATACTTACTTATTTTCAATTAATTTAGGAGACAAAAGTAGTCGCAAGTGCTGAGAAAGTGAAAACTTAATTTTTAATAACATTTATTTGTTTATAAATATGTTTTATTACTCATGAAAAGTGATGAATAAACCATTTTGAATTAATTTCTGCGAAAAAAGAATGAAAAATGTGCAAAAAATGAAAAATTATTTTGTAAAAAATTAATTTATTAAAATAAATATTACTTTATTTATAAGAAATGTTTAATTGATCATTATTAATCATTCAGTGAATTGTATTTTATTGTATTAGTCAAAACATGACTGAAATTACATTTTTCAGTACGTTTGACTCACAAAATACAGAGAGGGTCAACTTTGAGAGGTCAACTTTTGACCTATTTAGGTTAGAACCACGTTTTTTTTAATTTCTCATAATTGAATCCTCTTTCATTTATCCCTATGTAATTTTCATGTCAGGATTGCAGAAATGACCAAGAAAACGTGTTTTCCATTTTTTGAGAAAAACTGAAAAAACAGAAAATTTCAAAAATTCATAACTCCGAAGTTTATGAAGATAGGACATTGCTTTTTTTTCATTTTACGTGGAATTTTATGTACTTTTAGTTGACCTCTGGAAGCAAAAAACTTAGATTTATTAGGGAACGCTCTAGTTCACAAAAACTAAACCCATGCTTTTTAGTCATAAAATTTTTGGTCGTAGCTCGCGATCTATTGAACCTAGAATGTTGTTCTTTGTCTTAAATTAAAGATAATTACGCCTACCTTAAGTCATTTGTAGACTATTTGGTGTATTGGTGTTAGGACATTTTTTTTCTCAAAATTGTCAGAATATTGTCTACCTTCTTTCCTTTCTCTACCTTTTTTCTCTAAAATGCATAGGGGAGCAATAATCCACGTATATGCAATTTTTAGCACCTTTCTAAAAAAATATGCCCGGGTTCCGGGCATATTTTTAGTCCGAAGCGATTAAGCAAAAAAAATGCGCTCGTGAGTTAAAGGGGTCTAAACTAAATGCTAAACCTCGAGCCAAAAAATACACTAGTTTTCTTTATTTATTTTTTAAGAAAGTATTTTATTTAATGCAAAAAATCTTTTTATTTACTAAAATACTACTCAAAAAGAATACAAAAAATTGTTTCAACAAAATATTAATTAATAATTGTTGTAATTGTTGTACTGTCAAAAAACAAGAAAAAATTTAAACTTTCACCATTTGTTTATTTGTTAATATTTTTCGATGATCGAGGTTCATGCCATAGCTATGCATCTTATGAACATCTCTGCAAAATTTGAGACAAATCGGCCCAGTAGATCGGTCGGAATCGTGGGCACCAGCTTAAAAAACACTGTTTCGGAAAAACGCATTTAGAAATTATTAACAAATTAATATTTTGTTGTAAAAGTTTTTTTGTATTCTTTTTGAGTAGTATTTTAGTATATGCACTCATCGCTCGTAATAAGGCCGGCCTCGGGGGTAGACAGCACTAAAATGGGTACGATTTAAATCCAGTATGAACCGGATTTAAAGCGACGAGCGAGCACTCTTATCTCAACACTCAGGACCGCGTATATAGTCTCGGAACGTACAAAAGTAAATGCGCAGAGAGTCGCGATGTAAAAAACTTCTGGCGGCCCTGACTGCCCGAGCGATGGCGCCGTCGCGGGACGCCCAGGGGTGGGGAGACAGAAGCAGTCAAGGGTGAAGAACCCAAAAGATATTTTACATGAAATAAAATACTTTCTTAGAAAATAAATAAAGAAAACTAGTGTATTTTTTGGTTCGAGGTTTAGTACTACCCCCTTAATACAGTGTAGTGACAATTTGACTGGACTAGAGTAACAATATTGATTCCAATATTTATTCCTCATCATATAGATTTAAAATTGTAGGGCCTCTTTTTTATGAGATAATCTTTCTTATACTTATTTTAATCTTGAATTTTTTTACGAAATATTGTCAACTCTTATCATCTATTATTTTTCTATCATTTTTCTATCATCTATCATTTATTATTTTTGTTGTACTTCTTTCCTACCTTCTTTTTATGTTTTTTACAGATTTAATAAATTTTTTCTTGACTGATGAGAGTCCAAACAGTGACCGAAAAGTTTCAAAAAGAATTATCGCTTCTTTTCTTTTGACCTTCATTTCATATACTGGTATAAACTTAATATATAAATGTGACGCGATCTGAGAAAAGGGACCTAGTGTCCAAAATCGTATTTTCAGGAGACGAACGGTTGAAGAAAGCTCGGAATAGCCGAGAACGAGGAAAAATTGGGACCTCGGTTTTTACCCCCTCCACTTTACACACAATCTTGAGTACCTGTGTGACGAACCTGTTCGGCTAAGCCGACCCGAGTTATCGCACGATTATTGTGCATTTTCATTTCAGTTCCGAGAATCGGATTGCATTTTTTGGGGAAAAAGATCTTCCCCTTTTTCCCAATATTTACAACGAGAAAAACAGAAAATGCTGCCTTTTTGTTCTTCAGTTTCTTACATTTTC
>JBAGKK010018354.1:0-11617 GCA_037177015.1 Euceroptres primus | reverse complement strand
TTAGATAATACAATTTATTACTACCTCGTCTCACAATAAGCTACAAATAATATTCAACCCGCAAATCTGCCTTTACAATTCAATTAGCTTAATATTGTAGGTTCTTATAATTTTAAGCGTGTATACACGATAAAAGAAACTTCTGTTCTAAAAACAGGTTCTAAGCATTAAGAGTTTTGCATGAACTGATGACACAATGAGGTAATTTTATTTTTCATGATATTTCGAAAATAATGCAAATTTTAATGCTTTTTTTAAAAACTTTAAGTAGCATTCCTTTAGAATCATAAGAACTTAATAATACAGATGTAACGACTTAATATCAGCATGCATGATACTTATTATGTATAATTAATCCCCTTCATGATGGAAAACTAATATATGGAACAAGTTCTAAGGCATCTTCTTCATATAGTAAACCAATAGGCTTTTATAGAAGTTTCATTGTTACTTATTCGACTGATCATCGATGCTGAACTAATATTAAACTAATTACTCATTGAAACTTAAAAAGTTCAATTTCAAAATCACCGCCTGATCTGCCTAAGTTTTGAGGTTATAATGCCGTATTTTCACTTGATTGGTGAAATTTTTAATTTCTAGGACAAATCCTTCTGTAATTATACTTTTATGTACATAAAACTTCATTTCCACCATGAATTATCATTCCGAAAACGATAATTTGTGTAAAATATTAGTTTTACCAGATTTACTAGCTTGACCCGTCATTACCGGTATTACCGGTAAAACTAGTAAATTTACCCGTTATACCGGTAAGGTCCCATCTCGAAAGGGCGTTACTTCTGCAGCAGGAAATTTAAAATTCTTATGTCAGATCTGTACCATTTCACCTTTCCCGCCGCCAGTCCTGATCGTTTGCCTCTACTCTCGAGAAGGCGTTTGCGCAGATAGTTTACAAGTACAGGTCCGACTGTAAGTGATTAATCAGAAGTTTTTACATGGTTTTTCACATTTTGATTTAAATTCCGTAAATTATGTATTTTACGTGAAAAACCTCAAGTTATGCATAACTTCGAAACCCTGGGAAAAAACCCCAGAAAAACACTAGAAAACACCAGATCGTTTGGTGTTTTCTGCATCGACGTACAGAAATGGTGACCCCAGGAATAGAAAGAGAGGGAAGAACGAGAACGGCGACCTGTCCTTTTCTATGGAATGTGATTGGTTGAAGTATAAATCCATCCTTTTCCATCTAATTCTAGATGGAAGATGAGCACGCCAATCATCTTCAAAATCTCTTAACGTATAGAGGTTACCCAGTAGCTCAAGTACTCGGCCAGGGTAGGCAGGTGTTATGAAGTCACTGCATATAAAGCTTCTTTTTCTAACTCACTCATCTGTCCTTGTCTAAAAGCGTGTTATGAAGTCACTGCATATAAAGCCTCTCTTTCTAACTCACTCATCTGTCCTTGTCTAAAAGTGTTCTTAAAACAGGACAGATGCGTGAGTTAGAAAGAGAGGGTCCTTTCTTTTAAATTCACGCATTTCTTGTATTTCAAAAAGCAGTTGGCACCTCGAAATAGAATAAAGAGTGTCAATTCTGTTACAAAAAATAACCCCTGTTTTTGGATCTTTTATGTTGGCCAAACTAGAATTAGCAGACCTGGCGATCCTTGCAGGAAAATCTTATTTGTTGAGGCGTGGTCATGTGATATAAGATCACGTGATTTTGTTATCACGTGACTAGGTGTCAACAAATAAGATTCTTTTGCAAGCTTTTCCCGCAAGGATCACCAGGTCTGCTAATTCTAGTTTGACCATCATTAAAGATCCAAAAACAGGGATTATTTTTGGCGAAGGTCACCTGAAAAGACGAGTCTCCTTATTCTACTTCGTGGTTGGCACATTGAAGCTTATGAGAAAGCTGATGCTGATATCTTTCAGATTTTGGAACGCGACATGAAAAATTCGTGCGTTTTTAAATGTTGTAAATAAAAATTTCTTGCAAAAAAGAACAGATGCGTGAGTTAGAAAAAGAGGCTTTTTTATGCAATGACGCCATAACACCCGCCTGCCCCTGTCCGAGCACTTGGACTATTGGGTAACCTCTATACCTTAAGAGATCTTGAATCATCTTCCATAGAAAAGGACAGGTCGTTTTTCTCGCTCTTCCCTGGCCCCATTCGAATTGGCGAAGTTCTTACCAAGCATGAACTTCGCCCACAAGATGAAAAAAGATCGACATATGCCTTTCTTCTTTTATCCTAATTTCTAAGAAAGGTGACCGCGCAAAAGTGACCTTTCTTTCAGTGTGTTGTTCAGGCACAGGTGAATCTTTAATTGGGTTGGTGGTGTAACTTTCGATAACTCACACACTCAAAGATTTTGCATTGCTGATAGGATAGCTGCGCAGTGCGACACCTGGTCTGCTTTCATCATGGATGCAGTATATGTCGATGGTTTTCTATTGTTTTTCTGGGCTCTTTCTATTCTACAGCCTGGAAAAATTAACCATGCTTAGATGACCCTGGCCAGGACCGTGTCCGTGGCCCTGATCGAACAGGCGAAGTTCTTAGAAAGTAAGGACTTCGCCCATAGGATAAAAGAAGACAGGCATATATCGATCTCTTTTCACCCTGTGGGCGAAGTTTGCACTTGGTAAGAACCTCGCCAATGCGGACAGGGCCACGATTTCGGTCTCGATTTTTCAAATTCGTGTTAATGCTGCTTCTGGACAAATGACTGAGATAGAGAAAATATGATTCAAAGAGATAGGCTAGAATCTGGATTGCCCAGGAGATTGAAAAAGATAGGGTTATAGTCCAGGGAATGAACGATTTTTTGAAGATTGCGGTCAAACTATGAATCTGAAAAAAAAAGTTAATTGTAAATTGTAGGTATTAAAAAGATCTACAATTTGGTGGCTGGAACGTTGAGATTGGTTAATTTGTTTACTTGCAATGTAATGAAAACTTGCTAAAATGGCCTTTTTTACAAAATGAGATTAGTTTTGCAAAAATTCATGTAGACTTTTGAAACTCTCTGTAAATATGTCTTTTGGCATGCTGTAATAGTGTGCAAAGTTAGAGCTCAAAATAATAAATAGTTTTGCGAAAAGCTATTTGTTATTAAAAAATTGTCTTTTAAAATTGAATGCCCACAGGGAAGCGGTGGCAAAGAAATTAAACTGGACGATTTGTTATCCTAAAGAGTTGCGATTTTTAACAATTAAGTTGGTAAAAAATGGCTGCAAAAAAGGGGTACGTTTTTTCTCATAAACAAATCGAATAACTTCGTTAACTTTTATATTACGAAATCAGGGTTAGAGTCATTTGAAAGCTCCTATTTTTACACAAATTTTAACAACAAAATTTTTTTAGGTTAATTAGAAGGGGAGAACATTTATTTATAACAATTATTGCAGTTGTAATTTTCAACGAAGAGAGCTCCACTTTTTGCAAGGTCTAGATGAAGATTTATACTAATTGTAATAAAATTTGCAAAGAAATCAGCTGTGAATATACTGTTTATAATTACGATTAATTTACCGACAAGATCTGACACCGTGTCTGGTGACGGAGTGCGGGAGTAAGTCGCCAGGTGCGCGCGGTGAATCGTGCTTGCGCTGAAATTGAATTCGATCGTTCAAACTCTAGCAACTTGTAACGCTTTTCTTTTGTCCAGGGGTAATTTATAAATGTTTAAATGTCCGATTTCAAAACAAAGTTTCTCAAATCGATAATTACAGTTATTTTAATTCAGAGTTCCTGGAGTTTCAATGTATTCTGACAATATTTTTTATTTGTAAATTAAAAAGCTGTAGGTTCGAGTGCGATTTGTTGGAAATTCGTCCAACAAATATTTGCTCTTTAAGCCAATTTAATCTTTCCTTATCACAATATCCTGAGGGCAATTACTGACTTTGTTCTCAGTTGTGTTAGGAAATGAAATTAGCATTAATAAAAGAATCATGATTTTAGGCTCACTCGATTTCTACGTATTTCAATTTACTTTTTTAAATATTGATCATTCTGCGTTCCATAAATCCTTTAGATTGTGGGAACTGAATTTAATTAAGATTGTGGGCTACACTGAGGCGAGAATGATTGCAAATGAAACTTTAAGTCTATGTGCGTAAACTCACGTTCAAAGGAACGTTGAAGTGATTCAATATTTCGTAGAATTCCTCAGACGAGCTCCTCTTATGGTCGAAAATCGGGGAATAATTAATAAAGCAAATTAACGTTGGATTCACGGTCTAAGAGGGCTTTTCTATTTCCTGCACTATCTCCTTGACGTTATCAACACTGTCAAGGTATCAGTTGCCAAGTATTTTCTATAATGAATTCTGCGGATTGAGAAAATATTGGCAGACGAGGTGCTATGTCTGGACTCCACTTATTTCCCCAATTTCAACAGGATTCTTATCCTAACCATCAAACTAACTCCACAATTCTTCAGAATCTTTTTGTTTGCTTTTACCTCAGCCGTGTGTCACTTTTAATTCTCATAAACGACAAGTGCTCAAGGTTAGTTGCAGCCTCGTAACCAATTATCAGGACTCTCCTATATATGAGCGTCGTGATAATTATTGATTACTTTAGCCCCTGTTGGCTTGTGTTGTTTATGGAATGAAACACCCTGAATTACTTAGAAATCAACTTCTGGTAGACCGTCCAAATGAGCTCCCATCTGGTGGGTTGAAAATTCGGAATGGACTCAAAATTTGTTTCTATAATTTAGCCTGTTCTCGCGCATCCAGAATTTTTCGCGAGATCGGTTCTCTTGATTATTCGTCCAAATGAGCTCCCATAAAGAGGATTGAAAATTCGGTTCAAACTTTAAAACCGTTCTCCTATTCTGGCTACGATTGAAAAATATCACACACTGTATTTTTTCTACAATGGATATTTATTATTTGAAAATCATAGGTTGTGATTTTCGACAAATGCAAAACTCTAAAGCTCTGATACTTAGCAACTCCTAGATACCTAAATTTGCCTAACGGGAGGACTGGGAAACGTAAGCTTTCCAAAATTCTCAGAATAAGGAGCAGCGAGAGTTAGGTACCCCTTCTCGCGTCAAACTCCATGAGCTTTTGGGTCGCTTCTCATAAAAAATAACGCCTCACCTCGCAAGGAGGATCGAAACGTAAGAGTGAGATTAGGTAGCAGGTCGCTTTTATAGTTTGGGCCTCTGGCATCCCTACTACCGGTCCCCGATACTTCCGGCAAACGGCGCTTCCTAATTCGCACGGTCTTCGACCTGCTGTCCCAATTGGGTGAGTTTTCCTACCCTTCAGTCGATTGTACACGCGCTTTTTTTTCTTGCATGCAAAGTTTTGGCGCCTTTTCTCGCCCCCCCTAATTCTATCGGTCTGGCATCTTGGTCTTTTTGACGCTATTTTCTCCTGTCTATTGAGTTTTTGTTTCCGGTTAGAATGTTCTCGAACCCTCTCGATTCTCAGTACCGTATTCTCTATTCCTTTTCCCCTTATCTTTAATTTGTATAAAGTATTTTTTCTATTGCTTTTTCGTTTATTTTCGTATTAATTGATAGTTAATTATTGAGGGTCATTAGGACCGTTTCAAACTTTAAAAATCTCGTGAACAAATCAACATATCAAGATGTTTTTTTCTTTTTAATTTGGGCTAACATTTTGCGCTGATTATAATTTTTCTATTAGATGCTCAAAAAAACTGCGTCTAATGCTTCAAATCGAAGTATATTTTTTTCTTTTCACTAATTTCACAATTATTTAACTAATTTTTCAATTTAATGTAAACTGTATTTCATTATTTTAAAGTTTCTTAATTACTCTTGAAATAAATGTTTATTTAATTAAAAATTTATTGTTAATTGAACCTGGGTCATAACTTTTTGTGGAAAACTGAAGAAATAAAGCACAGTATACATTAAAAAATTACAAAAAGTATTTCTTTTTTGTAAATATAACTTATTTATTTAACACAGAATACAAAGATAAAAAATTATTGCCTACATATCTAATCTACGCCTCTTTGTCAAAATCAGATATATAGACCAGACATGCCCAGCTAGGGAGAATTCCCTTCGTGAACCCATGTTCTGCTTCCATCTCTATTTCTCGTGGAGAGCGGGAGTGGTGGTAGAGACGCATGGCCATCTCTTCTCTAGTGACGTCACGTAGCCCCATAGATACGAAATATCTGCCGGGGTGCTCGGGGGCGACTAACTTTTCAATATAAAATTTCAATAGTAACTAGAGTTTCAATTAGTTTATTTCAGTTTTTTACATTTTTTTCAATGAAGGTAATTGAAAAGAAAAGTTTACAAAGTGTTTCACATACCAGTGCTTTTCCTAATTCGATCAAAAAAGCAGTTTTTAAACAATTTCTTTTATTTTCTATCCCCATAAATTGAAAAAGCAATTTTTGAACAATTTCTTCTATTTACTATTTACCGCGTCTTGAAATGATGATCATGATCATGATCATGAAATCTGGACGAATTGTTTCTCCAAATTATGTCCAAATCGGATAATATTTAGATCAACATCGTGGGGGGGGTGGGGCAATTTTTCCTTTTTCATTTTTCTGTTGCGAATGTTTAAATTATGCGATGAAAAAATTGATTATTATGCGATATTATGCGCCGGAAATCTACGGATTATGCGACATTCGGCGATAAAACAAGAAGAATTAATAGCTGAAAATATTCTATGTAAGCTTCAATGTCACTTATTTTTGTCATACAGGCGGGTATTATTATGTTATTAGGTTCATTATATGGTAAAGAACAAGTTCTTCACTTTTATGTTATCATATTTTATTTATATAACTTATCTCTCTACCTTATGCATAATGTTAGTATATTGTTAGCCTTTAAAAATTATCAGTCAACCAAAACTGTGATATTAAAATATTCAATATTGTACAACAAAGAAACACTTTGTAAACTTTTATTTTCAATTACATTCATTAAAAATAAATATAAAAAAACTGAAATAAAATAATTAAAACTCTAGTTGCTATTAAAATTTTATATTGAAAAGTCGCCCTCAAGCACCCCTGCAGATATTTCGTATCCACGGGGCTACGTGACGTGGCTAGAGAAGAGATGACCATACGCCTCTACCACCACTCCCACTCTCCACGAGAAATAGAGGTGGAAACAGAACATGTGTTCACGAAGGGAATTCTTCCTAGCTGGGCATGTCTGATATAGACAATTCTTTTGATGTTTGTATTTTTTGTTTTAAATAAATAAATTATATTTAAAAAAATACTTTTTGTAATTTTGTAATGTATTCTGTTCTTTATTTCTTCATTTTTCCACAAAAAAATTATGAACCGGGTTCAATTAACAATAAATTTTTTATTAAATAAACATTTATTTCAATAGTAATTAAGAAACTTTAAAATAATGAAATACAGTTTACATTAAATTGAAAAATTAGTAAAATAATTGTGAAATTAGTGAAAAGAAAAAAAAATTACTTAGATTTGAAGCATTAGTTGTTGTTTTTTTGAGCTTCTGATAGAAAAATTATAATCAGCGCAAAAAGTTAGCACAAATAAAAAAGAAAACAACATCTGGAAATGATGATTTTTTCCAGTGAAAGAAGAAAATATTAATCCTAGATCGGTGGAGTGCTTAGATAAAGATTTAGAGGTTTCTTCGCCTTTTCCGATTCAATTTCCTTAACAGCATTATAGACATAACTTGCATACTCAAATCATCTTCCTCAATAGACGATTCGTCGGAAAAGTAGTCTTCATCAGACACGTCCTGATATGTGATATATGATACCTTATATGTGATATATGTTACCTTATTAAAGTCGAGGTTTTTTAAAACCTGATGAATATTTTTATTTAATATCCTTTAATTTACAATGTTTAAAGACAAAGCGAAAAAGATTAAGATGTAATAATACCAAATACGCGGTAAAGACACCGCTATGTTGCTTGATATTTGTACATCAGCATTATTTACACTGAGCCGCATGCACTGACATAACCTCACCACACCACACGTTATTTTACAAAAATATCGAAGTATAATTTTATATATTATTACTTTTTATCATAAAATTGCACACTAAATTTCATCTATATACCTAATTTTTTTAAATTTATTTTAAAAATCTTATATTTACAAAACTTAATTTTCAAACATCCCGCGCCGAGGAAAATCTCGGAAAAATCGATTCATGCAGCCTCGTGCGGGCACAGGCTGGCTGGCTGCCAGCCCAAGCCGGCTAAATGAGGTATGAAAGAGCCATAAGGAGACAACGCTTGCAGTAAGTAAGTATACGCAACGCAGTAAGTATACGCGGGCACATGTGTATAAACCAAATTACACCGTAGATGAACTTACATAAAAAAAATTATTTTGGGGTACCTTGGCGTTTACATCGTACATATAAAAAAAATATAATAAAACGTGGTTTCCTGTCTCAAGTCGGCAAACCTTGTCCAGGAAGTGTGTTGTTTTAATTTTAAAGGTATCCCAAGCTCTCCTTTCAGGATTTTCGACCTACAAGTTCTGAGACTTCTTCCGGCCGGCACCAGGTGAGACTTCCTCGGAGGGAAACTGCCCACCGCCCTGAAAAAGAACTTAAACTCCAACGTTCTTCCCTCGTTCTCCGTCTAGCTCAGCATTATCGGAGAGTGGCGTGGGCCAAAGAGGGCAAGAAACAAATATTTCTAAAAAAGTATCGAAAAGTTTATTAAATTCATCTTCTAATAAGCCCCTATTTGAAGTACCTTCGCTAAACAGAAGCCGAGATAACATGTGAGAAAGACCGGCGTAATTTCCGTTTTTGGCTAATTTTCATTCTTTAACTTTAACTCGCTGCATGCTGCAAGAAAGTGATGGGAAAAATTTGAAACTTCGCTAAATTAAGGTCTGAAATCTCATCGTTCTTTTACACCTTATGCTTGCAGGAGAATTGCAGAAGTTGATTGGTGCTTTCCCGTTCTTTCCTATAGAGAATCAATATCATCAATAGAAGTGCAACTTCTGCAATTCCCCTGCAAGCAGAAGGTATAAAAGACCCATCAGTTTTAAAACGAGACAAAGAACAATTTAAAATCGATCTTTTATTCTTTATTATTGCATGTGAAATAGAAACAGAAGACTGCGGTGGCCTGTGGAACGAGCGACTTGCCTTGCGCACCGCTCAATGAATCAAGTCCTAACCCGGAAACCAATAAAGCTTTTTAATTGTACTTGCGACTCATTTTAAAACTGAGATATCAGGCTTTAATTTAGCGAAGTTCGAAATTTTTCCCACCACTTCCCTGAAGCATGCAGCGAGTTGAAATTAGAGAATGAAAATTTACCAAAAACGGTAATTAGGAGAGAAGCGGGTAATGCGGCACACCTATCAGAAAACGCCCGATATAAACTGAAATACAATCGAGAACTTAAAACAGAAATATGTAACACCTAAGTCAATATCTTAGCTATGCTAAATATAAGGCGATTATTGAATCCGTATTAATTAAAACAATTATTAGGTCTGCCAAAAAGTTGTACCTGCGCCAAGTTACCTACTTGTACGGCTAATACGACGCACTGTTATTTTCACTTGTGGTTTCCAATTTAAAATAATTTGCTAACACATGGGGCATTATTTCTCAACTGCACCAACTTGAAAAGTTATTTTCTTCGATTTTCTTTAAATTCTGGGAATATGTTTACTTACCCAACAGTACTTAATTGATAAATCTATAGACAAATCTATAGTGTTGGGGGGGGGGGGTAAAATTTACAACCCCAACGCCTGCACGGGTATTTGCAAAAGCCTGTAACTTCCTTACTGTTTTAGCGATTAAAATTTTTTATGAGGGTTTTTGAAAGTTCATTTTTCTATTTTATTGACGAAAAAAATATAAAAAATTGTAAGCATTTTTAAATAATTTAATTGTTTATTTAATTTTTTTGCATTAAGGGTTATATTAATTTTTTTTCAAATGGTCTTAAAAGAAAGCTTGACTTTTTAGTTTCAAAAAAGGTCCTCATTAACAAAATGGTCCAGTGAATAGTTTCTTAGATATAGGCTCCGATGTGAAGGCAGTCCTAATGCTCGTGCTCAGACGCAATCTTTTAGTATTCCACAGACTAGTTTGCAACTCTACCATTCTTTCAACACGTCCAAGTTCATTCAGAATGACATGAAATCAGCTAATAAACGATTTAAGAAAATTTGCTGGTGGTTCAGAGGAAGTTTAAATTATTTGTTATTTGTTATAAACAAAAAGTGCAAACTACTCTTTTCAGAAGTGATGTTGATTTTTCTCAGTATGAATGATTCCTTAAACAAGTCAGAGCCGTATGAACTATTTCTGTTTGATTTTTGTCACGAGTGAAAAATATTTTTTAAATATAAGTTTGAGTTTGTTATTATTTAAGAATTATTACACATAACGCATAACTAAAACACTGAAAACGAACTGATGCGAGCCGACGGAATTCAACACGTAGACTAGTGCGCCACTACTGCGCACTTTGTTGCTACGCTACTTGCGCGACTTCGTTGAGCTCCGAGCTCAGCTTTCCTCCCTCCTTGGATCCCTCACCACGAAACACATTCCTGGAACGCCTATCCAGAGACGACTTAAAAAGAGATTCCAGTGTATTCTGAAGCAAAAACTCCGAAGTAATTTTTTTTTTCGTTCTGGCTACTAGTTATTGCTGATTTATATCAAAGTGAAAATTTCACAGAGTCTTAATGATCTATTTTTCATGAATTTGATGTCGTAGCTCAACGTTAAGCATTTGAGCGGTTGGATGCAATAACAGTCTACTTGTATTCTCAGAAGTCACTTGTTTTTAATTTGTTCTTCATGAAGCTAGATGCAAAACAAATAAAAAACAAGTGACTTCTTAAAATGAAGTTTGTCGCAAATGGATAATGTTTGCTGCAAAAAGATTCATTTTGAGACAAATGAAAATCTTTTCAACCTTATCAAAAAGGTTGATCAAAAAGCTTATCATTATTCGAATACATTTTTAAATTTTTGAGTATTAATTAATAAAAGCAGTGAAATCGAACAACTTTATTATAAAACAGTTATGTATGTATTTCAATAAAATCCACATTTCTATGCTTCGTCATCTGTTGAATCATCTGAACGAAAGTCGCTTGATTCAACTGGTGGGTATGTAAAGTTTGCTTCATCTATGCAAATACTTGGTGGATGTAATGATTCAGCTGTTTCTGGCAACAACGATGCTGGAAGTAAGTAGCATACCACTATATAAATTTTAAATTATATTAATTATCCATTAAAGATGAATAAAAAATGGATTTAATGGTAAATAACGAAAAAACGCTATAAACAATTAGAAATACGTAGAGAAAACCTTTAGAGTTCTGTAGAGTTTCGTGCCTGCACCTATCCCAGGATATAGTTTGGGATGTCCTTTAATAGAAAATTGAAAATACAGCTGCCCAAAAGTGCCCCCTCCCCCCTGACTTTGTGCATGTGTTTTTTATAAAAAACACATAATTTGTTATAAAAAGTAGATATTGTACTAATCAGGCCCAAATAATTTTTTGTCGCTATGCGACTTATCGCACAACTTATCAACTTCTTCCTATAATTACGGTCTGTCTGCACTAACACTTGCCTTTATTTTTTTCGTCAAATTTTAACTAAACAGG
>JBAGKK010018343.1:0-11618 GCA_037177015.1 Euceroptres primus | reverse complement strand
TATATATATATCTTAATCCATCCATAATAATGTAATGCAATTTCCTTTTATGACATTCTTTAATTCCTTATCACTTTTTATTCACTTAGAAAAAAAACTTTTTAAATGAACCAAATCAACCAAATGATTGAAAGAATGATTACCAAATGATTAAACCAAATCTTTGATTGAATATGCAAAATTATTTATTTTTGGATAAATCAGCTGAAACTTTTAGTTGGCTCAAGCAAACATTTGGTTGTCCGTATAATAACACAATTTTATGCTTAACTCAACCAAAATTAGGTTGATTCAATCAAATATTTTTCTGCGTGTTGCTAATATTCACGCTATATAAAAAAGTTATAAGAAAAACAAGGAAAAGATTGAAAAGTATTTACGTAATTTAAGGTCAGCTTCCGAGTTGATTTTGTATCGTTTTATGTCATATATTCACATTATTACCCTCGAATCTAAGATCTTTTCATTGCTCGTCTAGAGGATCTGATGACTCAATTACAAACGTATTCATATGTATACAGTTAACGAACATAATACATTCTGTAAATTTATTCAGTCGTTATGATTGGACAATTGTTAGAATAAATTACTTCTTTTGCAAAAAAGCACTTCAAAATAATAAACTCGCAGTAGCACATATAACGTGTTTTTTTCTTGGTTTATGTTACAGCAGAAGACGAAAGTTGACACAGATGTCGGTCAAGTTATAGTTTCGAAACATATTCTGCTCACATGGGAAATTTTTCATTATAATAATTTGCAAGTAGGCAGAATTCAATTTTATTTTT
The DNA here is from genome assembly GCA_037177015.1 of Euceroptres primus. NCBI lineage: Eukaryota > Metazoa > Arthropoda > Insecta > Hymenoptera > Figitidae > Euceroptres > Euceroptres primus. The sequence goes on along the minus strand of JBAGKK010018343.1, from coordinate 10,830 downwards.
ACTTATTCAAAGATTCAAAAAAATCGAACAATTTATTTAAGGAATTTAACGTTTTAATAACGTTTTATATAATGGGAATTATACATTATAGGAAATATAGAAGACTTCATGGACTACTGAAGATTACAAGGATTATAGAAGATTACCTTGATTACAGAAGATTACAGAATGTTATAGAGGTTATAAGAAAAATTACAGGGTTTATAAGAAAATAACTGGGAGTGCCTATGAGATTATAAAGATTTTATAAGATTACATGGATTCCAGAAGAATACAGAGATTTCAGGGTTTACACAAGGGATTATAAGAAAAATTACAGGGATTATATAAAATTACAGGGATTACAAAAAATTACAGGAAATTCGTAAGAGATTATAAGACGTATAGAAGATTAAAAGGATTACAGAAGGTTACAAGGATTGCAGGAGATCATAAGGATTATAAGAAAAATTACAGGGAGTATAAGAATATTCCAGGAAGCACATATGAGATTTTAAGGATTATATCAGATTACAAGGTAAAAGAAGATTACAGGGATTCCAGAAAAACACCGAAGATTACAGGAATTATAAAAAAATTACAGTGTGTAAATATGAGATTATAGAGATTGCAGAAGATTATAGGAATTCCAGAAGAATACAGAAGATTACAGGGATTACAGAATATTATACAAAAATTACAGGGAATGCGAATTAGATTATAAGAATTGTAGAAGATTACATGGATTACAGAAGATTACATGGATTGCAGAAGACTATAAGGGTTATAAAAAAAATACAGGGATTATAAGAAAATTACAAACAGTGCATATGAGATTATAAGGATTATATAAGATTACATGGATTCCAGAAGAATACAGAAAAAAATACAGATAGTACATATAAGATTATAAGGATTATATAAAATTTCATGGATTCTAGAAGAATATAGAAATTACAGGATTTACACATGGGATTATAAGAAACATTACAGGGATGGGAAATTATAAGGATTAGAGAAGATTGATTAAAGGGGTGATAAGAATATTACAAGAAGTATATATAAGATTTTAGAGATTGTAGAAGATTACATGGATTGCAGAAGAATACAAACGACTCTAGGAATTACAGGATATTTTAGGAGTTATAACAAAAATTACAGCGATTACAAGAATATTACAGGGAGTACGGAGGAGGCTATGAGGAATATAAAAGATTAATTACAGGTATTATAACAACACTGCATGTAGTACAGATTAATTTTAAGGGATTATAGAAAATTATACGGACTCCAGAAAATTACACGGTTTTCTCAAAATATTACAGGGATTATAAGAAAAATTACAAGGATTTTGAGGAAACTATTGGGACTACATGCGAGATTATAGGGATTATGGAAGATTACATGTATTCCAGAAGATTACTGGGATTACATAAGAATACAGGGATGACAGGGATTATGTGAAAAATTAAAGAGAGTACTTTTGAGATTATATAAGGATTACAGAAGATTAGATGAGTCAGAAGAATAGGCGGATCACATGATTACAGGGATTATAAGAATATTACATGGAGGATATAATAGATTTTAGGGATTATAAAGGTTACATGGATTCCAGAAGATAATAGGATTTACACAAGGGATTATAAGAAACATTCAGGGAGTACATATAAGATTATAAGAATTATAGAAGATTACATATATTATAGAAGATTACATGTATTATAGAAGATTACATGGATTACAGAAGATTACAGGGATTGCAGAAGATTATAGGGATTATAAAAACAAATTTAGAAGGGATTATAGAAGATTTGATAGAAGATTATAGGGATTACAAGAAAAATTTCAGGGATTATAAGGAACGTATCTCCAGTCTTGACCTTATTAAATTATTACATCAAGTCAGTCTTCGTGGCAAAGGTCAAATAAATAATAACTTTATTATTTTTATTATTTATTTATTATAATTATTTATTATTAATTTTATTATTTATTTTACCTTTGCCGCGAAGACTTACTTGATGTAACAATTATAAGGAACATGCAGGGAGTACATATGAGATTATAAGGATTACAGAAGATTATATTGATTTCAGAAGAATTTAGAGATTACATGAGTACAGGGATTACAGAAGAATACACGTATTACATGATTACAGATATTACAGGTTTCACGCAAGGATTTAGAGGGATTTAAAAAAATTATGAGACTCACACATCTTAAGATGAATTATTGTAGTCGTAAATTGCTTACTATAATAACTATTATATCGTTTTCTTTAAGTAACATTTATTTCCGAATAACATATATCCAAACAAATTTTGCAACATTATAGGAGGAGTCCATGATTCTCAATGATTCCGAGACATACAAGTCGACTCATACTGGGAGCGGACATCTTTATAGGTTCACACGAGGTGCAGTTATAGTAATATGTATGAGCCTTCTTTCGATTGACATTGAATCCCTTGCCATTGGTAATTGGTTGACACATAGATCGAAGTATTTGATTTGCTTTCCAAGGAGACTAAAGATTCAAGAGACGTTGTCTCGTTCGACATTTAACGTTTCTTCAATTACAACAGTCACAATCGTACCGAAACTTCTGTGAGAAGCTTTCAGTGATTCAGTCCCTTCAGAAAAGGTGCAGCTATTTGTTTATATCCCTCGATTCAACCTTCCAAGCTATAATTTAAACTTTCTAACTTTTAAATTGATTCAAAAGCATAAAAAAATTATTAAAAAAGTATATAAGAAGTATATTAAAGCGAATTAAAAACATATTAGGAGAAATGTTTTTTTCAATCTTGTGAAATTTATTATTATAATAGATTAGAGTCTATTATGATTTTGTTGGGCAATATCGTTCTTCCAAGTGACTAACGGCAAGGTAGAGGCGATATCGAAGGTTGGAACCTGATGATGATGTAACCACGTACCACTGACCCGAAAGAGATGTAGTAGTCGACAAAGCAAAACAACGAGAGTCTCGGAAAATTCAAGGCAAAATGCTTTGTGAAATACTCAATTAACCTTCTGTTCAAGTAATTAGTCGTTTGGCTTTTGTTTCCCTTGATCTCTATACTTCCATAAAAATTAAAACCATAGCATGGTACTCCCACTAATTTATCATTCGCTTCATCAAAGAAATTTTTTGGAGATCTACCTATTTTTAAAAAAATAACATTAATTATCTCAAATTTACTTTTGTAAAGTTGGCCAAGAAACTGACGTTGAGTTTTAAAAATGCGGACGAAGAAAAAAAGAAAAACGGGGCTGAATGTCCAACGGTATTTTTCATCCGTTACTTAAGCCGGTTTTTTTGAAAAAAATAAGGAGCAATTGTAAATATTTATATAAAATATAAAACTTAACGGTTCTTCTTTCCGGAGTACCTAAATTTAATAAAAAATTGTAAACACATATAATTATTTCGATAGCACATGATCAAATTTGCTGTGACCTTTCAACAAATCAGTGATACAAATAACAAGCCCAAAGTGTTAATCCCTTAATTATTATCGACTCGAATATCTAGCCTAGATTGCTTCGTCAAAAGCTTAATTAACAATAATGACTAACACGTATTTCAATAAAATGAAATTGTAAAATGATTCAATTTAAATCTGTTTGGTAAAAGCTCTTGAATTTAATTGAAAAAGGAAAATTGCCTCTTGATTCAACTGTAGGGCATTTCACCCATAGATTTAAATTTCGAAAGGGTAGATGATTATATAGTTAGCGAAGCAATTTCATTGATGAAAAAAAAAGAGCTTTAATTGTCTGAGTAACGCCATGAACAAAGGGACCGGAAATATGGCGTGAATAATGAATATGGGCAACGGACGTAGATTTTTATTCATAATTTCAAATTATCGTCCTTGTGCCAGAGAGATGCAAATGGAAGTACTGTTAATTTTTAACAAGCGGGCGTGGTGTTTTTCTTAGAAGATCATAAAGGGAGTGGGCTCACAACCTGGTTTACATGCACTTTCCCACTCGTCACACTCATCATCCCACTTGGTTCTATCCGCTTCAATGACAAGTGTCGGGAAACACCCAAGCTGCCTTGAAAAAGCTTTTCATTCATACATTTGCTCCAAGTCCATCTTTGCTGAGTTGAATTAATTCTTATCACCATAATTCCTTCGCTCGCATTTTTTAATTGTGTATGTTTTCAGAAAGCATTCTTCTGGAATTCATAACATACACTTGCTGCCATGACATGCATTATTTTCTCAACTCGGCTCCATAAAATGCGTAACAGGTGAACATTAAATTTTATTTAAATTTAATATTATAAATTAGCATAGAAACTTTTTTAGAAAGTTGTGTAAAAAATGGTGTGCAATTAAAAAAAACTAAAGAATTATGTAGATAAAGACTTATTGTGAAGTTAATAAGTTTTAAAATAGGTGTTATTTACTCATATCTCATGTAATCTGGGCTAAAAATTTAGTTGCAACCGCGGGCTATATTTTGTAATCGTTGTCGATTGTGTGGTAGGGCAGAGTAAAAAAAATCAAATTAATCGGATCTTTTGAGTCTAGTGAAAAAAGTTGTGGTTTGGCATTAGAAAAAAGGGGCAAAAAAAATTTTTCAAGAAAAAAATTTCTTCTGTTCGGACTTTTGTCTTAAAAATTCGACTTAAAAATGTTCAAAATTCGAAATTTTGAACATTTTTTTAATTTTTCCTGTGGGAGGGATAATTATGGCGAACTTTTCATAGATGTAGTTTTTGGGGCTCAATAATAACATATAATCCAAAATTGAAAAAAAATTTCTCCAAGTTACAATTGTTGGAAAATGCTGAAAAACAATGTTTTTTAAAAATTAAAAAAAATATATTTATTTTAAAAAAGTTGAGCATTTCGAGCCAAAAATCCCTCTATATTGAAGGAAAGAATCGTGCCATATTTTTAATTTTATAAAAATTTTTTTCATGTTTTTTACGCTTAAAAATATCAATTTTGAAAAATTTGACGATTTTCAAACGCGAAAAAAATATGAAAAATTTTTTTTTCATGAAACCAAAAATATGGCACGCTTCTTTGATTCAAGCTGAAGTGATTTCCGGCTCGAGATGTTCAACTTTTTTAAAAGGAATATATTTGTTTAATTTGTCAAAGAAAAACATCATTTTTGATACTTTTAAAGAATCCTAACTTAAGAAAAATTTTTTTTTCAATTTTGGATTTTATATTATTATTCACCATCGTAAACTACAGGTAAAACAATTCGCCATAATTATCCCACCCATAGGAAAAATTTGAAAAATGTACAAAATTTCAAATTTTCAAGTCAAAAGTCCGAACAGAAGAAATTTCTTTTTTCGAGCAATTTTTTTCCCCCTTCTTTCTAATGCCAAACCACAACCTTCCTTAACTAGGCTCAAAATATCCGACCAATTTGAGCATTTTCACTCCGCCCCATTGTGTAATCCTTGTAATCAGTTTCATAATTCCTTGTGTATACTGTGTGATTTATTGTAAAATATCTGTAATTTTCTGTAATCTCTTAAATGGCTTGTAATCTTCGTAATTACAATTCCCTGTAATCCCTCGTGTATAATCCATGTATTTTTTATATAATCACTGTCATGTTCTCTAATTACCAAAAACTTGCGAAATCTCTATATCTTTTGCAATCTTTTGCGTTATTCTTACAATCTTCTACAATTTATGTAATGACTTGTAATCCCATAATCTATCATGTATATAATAATAATAATAACTGTCCAAAATAATTGATATAATCCCTGTAATCTTCTCTAAATCAGGTAATCCCTGTAGTCTTTTATCCTAATCCTTATCCCTGCAATCACTTATATTATTCCTCTAATTGTGTGAAATCCCTGTAATCTTAAGTAACCGTTTAGATAATCACTGTAATCTTTCCTAATTCCTGTGATTTTCTTTATTCTCCTGTAATCCCTATAATCCCTGTATATTCTTCTGGATGTCCTATAATCTTTTCTAATCCATGTATAATTATATATATATATTATATATTATATAATCTATATAATCGCACATGTAGTCCCTGCAATTTTCTTTTAATCCTTGCAATTTTGCTTTTTATCTCCTGTCATACCTATAATCCCTGTAATCTCTGTATTCTTTTGGAATTCCTATAAACTTCTGTAATCCATGTAATCTTATATAATCTGTATAATCTCATATGTGCTCTGTATATTTTCTAATAATATCTGAATTTTTCTTGTAATCCCTTTAATTCCTTGTGTAATCCTAGTAATCTTTTCTAATCTATATAATATCTAGTAATTTTTCGTAATCGTAAATAATCTGCTTTAAACTATTTAAAACCATGTGTGAGCCATGTCAATTTTCTTATAATCCCTGCAATCCCTTTAATCTCCTGCGCAATCCCTGGAACCTTTGGTAATCTATATAATCTCTGGTAATTCTTCGTAATTGCAAATAATCTGCTGTAAACTATTTAAAACCTTGAAGGAACCTAGTAATTTTTCTTTTAAACCCTGTAATCCCTTTAATCTCTTTAATTTTCTGTAATCCATTTAATACCTTTCATAATCCCTGTAATCTCGTATGTACTCTGTATATTTCTTATAATCCCTGTAATTCAACGAGTAATCCCTATATTCTTCTGTAGTTCTCGAAATCTTCTAAATTCATGTAATATCTCTCATAATTTCTGTAATCTCATATGTACTCACTGTAATATTCTTATAATCCCCGTAATCAAGCTATCCCTGTATTATTCTGCAATATTTCTAATATTCTGTAATCCATGTAATCTTCTATATAATTCTTATAGCCTCATATATACTCCTAATTTTTCTTATAATCCCTGTAATCCCTGCAATTTTCTGTAATCCATGTAATATTCTATAATCCTTATAATCTCATATGTACTCCCTCTAATTTTCTTATAATCCTCGTAATTTTCCTTGATCTCCTGTAATACCTATAATCCCTGTAATCTGCGGATTCTTATGTAATCTCTGTAATCTTCTGTAACTCCTGCAATCTTCTGTAATCCATGTAATATTTTTTAATCCTTATAATCTTATATACACATCCCGTAGTTTTTCCTATAATCGCTGTAAATCTATAACCTTGTGTAAATCGTGTTTCACCTGTTTTCTTCTGTAATCTTTGTAATCTTCTGGAATCAAAATAATCTTCCATAATCCCTATATTCTCATATTTATTTCCTGTAATATTCTTATAATCCCTGCTCTCTAAATCTGAATTAGTAAACTTTGACTAATTCAGATTTACAGAGTGTAATTTCTTTTATAATTCCTTTGTAAATCCTGTAATCCCTGTAATAATGTGGTTTCTACGTTTTTTTTGAATCCCTGTAATCTTCTGTAATCTTCTATAATTGTTCTAATCTCATATGTACTCCCTATAATATTCTTATAATCCCTGTAATTTATTTTATAATTCTTTATGTAAACCCTGTAATCCCTGTAATAATGTGGTTTCTGTATTCTTCTGGAATCCCTGTAATCTTCTGTAACACATGTAATCTTATATAATCCTTATAATTTCGTATGTACTCCTTGTATATGTTCCTTATAATCCCTGTGATTCCTTTAATCCCTTGTGTAATCCCTGCAATATTTTGTAATCAGTCTCTGCTAATTCTTCATAATTGCAAATAATGTATTGCAAACTGTTTAAAACCTTGTACGACCCTTGTAATTTTTTTATAATTCCTGTAATCCTTTTAATCTTCTGGAACACATGTAATCTTCTATAATTCCTCAAATCTCATATGTAGTCCCTATAATATTCTTATAATCCCTGTAATATTTTGTAATCCATCCAATCTTCTGGAATCCCTATAATCTCATATGTACTCCCTTAAACTTTCTATGGTCCCTATAATCTTGTGTAATCCTTGTAATCTTATATAATTCTTATAATTTCATATGTACTTCTTGTATACGTTCCTTATAATCCCTTTAATCCCTTGTGTAATCCCTTTTGCAATCTATCTCTGCTAATGCTTCCTAATTAAAAATAATATATTGCAAACTGTTTAAAACCTTGTACGACTCTTGTAATTTTTCTTATAATTCCTGTAATCCCTTTAATCTTCTTGAACCCATGTAATCTTCTATAATCCCTAAAATCTCATATGTAATCCCTATAATATTCTTATAATCCCTGTAATCTTATGTAATCCCCCTATAATCATAATCCTTTGTAATCCTGTAATCTTGTAATCTGGTGTAAATTCATAATCAAAGTGGTGAACTCACAGGAATAAACCGAATAAAAGCAAGTCTAAAAAAAGCTTTAATAGATGAATGCATAGAAAAGATAATCGATGAATAATAGACTTGCTTTACTAAAGTGGATGTGTACATCTACGTAAAACTGTCTTCGTTTAAATTACGGCAGTCATGGATTGCAGGCGACACGCTGATTAACTTACAGAGAGGGAAATTAGAAAAAAATGGAACAGTCTTTCAGCGACGCCGAGGCACAGTTCCCACGCCTGCCTGAGGCTAGAGGCGCCTCGCGGTCTTTGCGATCACAAAAATGTCTCTCATTACGGAATATCGAATGCGCAATACGATTGGTGCTGCTTCGATTTCCGCGCATGAAAATAGGCTCACGATTGGCCAGTCGTGATAGATCCCGACGAAGGTATCAACATTGTCCCTTAATGTCGACTTAATAGTTGCAATAGCGCAATGAAATGATCCACCTAAGTACCTATAACTGGAAAACAACACGTTGGTTGGGTCAAAACAGGCTCCGATTACTTTATCAGGTCGTGATTTATCAAATAAGATTGATAAATAATTGGTAAATTTTGAAATTCATGACTGAAGAACGACCTCTGATCTCATCAATTTTTAGTAGTAGTCCAGTAAAAAGTTTCTTCGCAATTTACTGAGTAATTGTCACGCAAAATCCGACTCTTTTTTGCGAGAGGTTTACTACGTTTTTTGAATGTAGATCAGATTATAATATTACAAGATTAAAAAGAGTTACAAGGATTATATATAAGATGAAAAGAGACTGAAGAGTACATGAATTACAGGAATTACAAAAAATTACTAGGATTGCACAAGGTTAGAGGGAATATAAGATAAGAAGAGATTGAAGATTGCATGAATTGCAGGGATTACAAAAAATTACTGGGATTACACAAGGTTAGAGGGATTATAAGTTAAGAAGAGACTGAAGATTGCATGAATTTCAGGGATTACAAAAATTACTGTGATTACACAAGGTTACAGGGATTATATAAAGGATTAAAGAAGTTACAAGAAATCGCACACCATTACAGAGATTACAGCTGATTAAAGTTATTATAGAGATTACTGAAAATTGAAGTTTGTAGAAGATTATATGGATTGCTGCAGAAGATTATAGGGGTTATAAAAAATACAGGGATTATAAGAAAATTACAGGCAGTAAAAAATTAGAGCGATTACAAGAATATTACAGGGAGTACGAAGGAGATTATAAGGAATATAGAATATTAATTACACACATTATAAGAACATTGCATGTAGTATACATAAGAGTTCAAGGATTATATAAAATCATATGGATTCCAGAAGATTATGTGGTTTGCACAAGATATTATAGGGATTATAAGAAAAATTACAGAGATTTTGAGGAACATACTGGGAGTATATATGAGATTATAGGGATTATGGAAGATTATATGGATTCAGGAAGATTACTGGGATTATATAAGAATACACGGATTACAGGGATTATGAGAAAAATTAGAGAGTACATATGAGATTATATAAGGATTACAGAAGATTAGATGGATCAGAAGAATAGACGGGTTACATGATTACAGGGATTATAAGAATATTACATGGATGATATAATAGATTTGAGGAATTATAGAAAATTATATGGATTTCAAAAGATTACAGTATTTACGTATGCCTTTACAAAGATTGGAAGAAAAATTACAGGGATTACAAGAAGCATACAGGGAATCCATATGAGATGTATATGGCAGAGTTTACACAAGACATTACAGGGATTATAAGAAAGATTAGATCTGTCAGATAAGGATTATAAGAAAAATTACAGGGATTATAAGGAATATAGAGGGAGTACACACGAGATTATAGAGACAATGGAAGTTTACATGAATTCCAGAAAATTACTAGGGATTACAGAACAATACAAAGATTACATTACACTAGAATCCCGGTTTAAGATGGGTTTTGGGCATTGCCTGTCCTAAACCGGGATAGTCCTTGAGCGTCTCTGAGCACAAACAGTCAGGGCTCTACAAACAACTTTCAGTCAGAATAATATGAATTATGTAGGAATAATATAAATTATGTAACTGAATTATGTACGAATGTAAATTTTTCACCATGAGGGATGAAAATTCTTAAATGACGACGAAAAATTAATTTAAAAAAATTTTCAACGTATTTTTAAAAATAAATGATACTGCTCGCTCTGTTACTGCGGTCTGCTTGACTACTAGTCGACGACCGTGCCTCCCTCTCTACCCACGGACCCGTGCATCAACTGAATGCCACCGATCGAAATTCTAGGAATATCTTAAACCGGGATTCGAGTATAATTCAGGAATTATAGGGATTATAAGAAAAATTACAGAAAGTATATATGGCATTATATGGATTATACAAGATTACATGGATTCCAGAAGATTACAGGGATTACTGAAAAATTAAAAAATTACGTTGTAACCGGATTACAGAGTTTACACAAGGGATTATTAGAATATTACAAGAAGTACACATGAGATTACAAGGATAAGAGAAGATTACATGGTTTACAGAAGATTATAGGGATTGCATGATTATAGAGCTTATAAGAATATTATAGGGAGTA
>JBAGKK010018332.1:0-11618 GCA_037177015.1 Euceroptres primus | reverse complement strand
TCAGTTTTTGAATATAAAAAACGATCGAAGAAAGGCGCACTTCATGATCTTACCCGATTCTTGAGGATTTATTTATTAAATTTTTATAATTGTATTGTGATAATGTTTTACATTGAACTTAAACCATTATTTCATTTTATTTTATTATTATATTTTCAGAATTGTATTGTGACAATGTTTTATATTTAATCTAAAACATTATTTTAAATTTCAGATAATTTTAATTCCGACGAAAATAAGAGTTAACACTGCAAAATCAAGCGTTGCCAAAAAAACAACCTAATCATATCGCCTGCATCGTTTGATAATGAATTCTAATAAACGTATATATGCATAAGAAACTTAAAAAATTTCTACATGTCTTGCTTTCCGTGTCAGTACTTGGAAAAATCACCGAAAATTAAACATTTTATTTTAAGGACATGTTGCAGTTTCTGAAACTCCTGGGAATTTGAAGCAGATTCCTTCAACCACTGCCTTTTTACCAACTTCCGCTAGTGGCAAAATTGACATATGACTCTGGAACAGAAAAATTTTGAGTAAATCGTTAGTAGAGGGGTAACACGGGAAAAGGCTGATTCTAGTGTTTTTCAGGATAGACAAAAATCGTCAAAAATCTTATTCTCAATTAAAAAAAATAATAATAATAAGCAGCTTCCGAGATATTATAGTATTGAATTAAGGTGAAAAAAGTTTGATCCAAAAAAGTCACCCAATTTCGAGAAAATAGAGGAGATATCTTTGTTTTGCGCTTAAGATGCAACGTAATTTTGGGATTTGGACTCGGCAACGATCACAATGGTTGAGTAGTCGAATTCGAAATGAGGTTTTCTTAAAGTTTTCTTATGATGGAAGACTAACTCTCACCAAGTATTAACCTGCCACTCTCCTTATTGGCGTAGTAACCTCTAAAAATGTGATTTTCGGTTATTTCAAATTATCTTCTAGTGCTTGATAATTTTTACCAAAAATTTACGTAAAAATAGTCATCAAGGGACATATAAAAAAATATTTACTAATTTTCGCGGAAAATTTTAATTAAAAAAAAAATAAAAATAATATAATAATAATATTTTACTGCATTAGTGGGGTATTTTCAGTAGAATGGGGACAAAAACCTATATTTTCGAAACTCGAAACGGTCTAGTGCTGAAAAGTTGCCATTGTGGAAGACAATGCAATTTTCAATTCAAATTTGTAGGTACAGTTTTTAATAGTGAATAATAATATAAAGTTATAAATTTAAAAAAAATTATGTTCAAGACAGGAGCTGTTCAAATATTACGTAAGCACTTTGTGAAGGAGGGGGAGGGGAGGAGTCAATTAAAAACTTTGCCAGGGTTGTTTTCGAAAAAAATCGTTTTAAATTTCAAAAAATCGAAATTTCAATGTTTCCTTGAAAACGAGGCGAGATATAAAAAAAAGTCAAGAGAACAAAATTGTTCCTCAGAAAAATTGCTATAAAATGGCCTGCTTATTTTTTATTTTTTATTTTTTTTGTTTGATTAGCTCTATTTTTCAATTTAAAGAGAATTTTTTTACGGTTATTTGAGTCAAAAATTAAGGCTAAAGAAATATTATAATTTGAATTTTCTGAAGATAGTTTTTTTATTTTAAAAATGTTATCGTTTTATGATAAAAAAGAAAGTATGTTGAATAATATGTACACTTCAGTACGCTTCTTCAAATGTGCTGGCTGTTGTACTCACAAGCTGCGCGTAAAAGTTTCTTTGGATATTCTGGATCGATTTTGGAAACTTTATCTTTGTCCCAAACAGTTTTGAAATCGTGATAAACAGAGTGATACTGATTTTCAAAATTATGTAACTTTTTTTAAAAGCTGCAATGCTAGTTTTAAAGTTTGGGTCAAGATTATTTCCAAAACCTGCTGCCACAACTTTCTTAAAGTCTTCAAATACTTGTACATAATTGCGTAACTTAAAATTACGTCGCCGTTGTAATTGACGCAAAAGGTCCACTTTTTCCAAAAGCTTTTTACAGGAATTACCCTTAAATGCTGGACTACCGTGCATTATTTCGCGTTCAACATGGCACAATTTTGCCCATTCCAAAGATTCTTTTTCGAATTCATCTAACATATGAGCGAATAATGCGTTCACAACACTCAGCATTATGTGTAATGCTGGTGGAGGAATAATCTCGAGGAACGTTTTGTCGCTGTCAGTTGTGAATAGCGGTGGATGAAGACAATGTTGCCAATAGTTCTGTAAGTCCCACATTGTTCGAGTTGATGTTTTTCCGCATAGCACCACGTACATGGATGAAGGCTGCTGTGAGGCATAATGCCCACCAGGATGTTTGCTAGCTTCAAATCAGTGGCGATAGTTCCTTCAAATTCATTGATATTCAATGCAGGCCATAGTTGTGACACATTTTCATAATTTTCTTCCGAACATGGAGCTAAGGCAAGTAAAAACAATTTTTTCACGCCGGAATCCTTGAATCGCTTTGCTGAGATTCCCTGATCATACCTTGATCTTGCCAGTACACATTCTTCGTTTTCCGTTGACTGAATGGAAAGATAAAGCTTCAAAAATTCGCCAACTCCATCAATTCCAAATTTAAAACGTATCCGAGTGACTTGTCGTTTTCCTTGGATGTACTGAATGAAAGCACTCAGATCTCTACAATAAACTACTCCTTCAGTAGCTTTGGAAACTTCATCAGCTTTGACATGCACGAAGTCAAACTCCTTATAGCTAAAGTATTCGTCAATGGAGTAGGTTTTGACTGCAAGTTTTATCTTTAATTCAGATTGAACAACTTTTTTGTTTTTCGTAGCCACACGTAGAGCTGAAACGATTCCTAAAGTTACATTATTGCTCAGGTTGCAGTTCGTTTGTATTTTTGAAAAATCCTCTGCTGAAATCAGTGGCCGCTTTAAAAATTTCTCTGAATTTTGTTTTCCAAAGCTGATTTCAAGCGGCTTTCCACCACTTGGTTGAGTTAATTATAAATTTGATGTTTTCCTTTGCAATTGACAGAAAAACAGAAGCTGAAAGTGGGTCTTTCCGTTGAGATAAAGTATTCATCTGAACAAAATTTGCATTTCGCGGGGTTCTAGCCAGTTTACAAACTTTACAATAGCATTTCAAGTTTAATTTTGACCTTGTAGCTTTCATTAGTGACTAAAAACTTGACAAATCTGGAAATTTTATATGCTTTTTTACCCCAGTTTTTACTTTCTACACATTTCTTTCACAGGTGCTGCACAGAGCTCCAGGTAAAATGTCCGTATAGTTTTTAAACAAAGCTTCCAAGTCAGACTTTAATTGTTTTTTTTTATACAAAACATTTGTTTGGTTCTTCCAAAACATAATAAACAAACTTTATTACGATTTTCATCATGTGTACGTGTGATCTTTCGACGATTTCGTATTTTATACACAATACTTCAGTTACACTATTAGTACAAACATATTGAAAATAAGGCTATAAAGAATTGAAGATTGGATCTGTCGGTAATGCAGCATTCAATTTAACCGAAAAATAATAAACTTTGATAAAAGATAAATCAGTTATAATCAATATAAAACCGTGAAAAATCCAAGCTTTCCTCTAAAAATTGAAAAATAGAGCATAACAAACAAAACAAACAAAAAATAAATAAAAATAAGTAGGTCATTTTGTAGCAATTTTTCTGAGGAAGAATTGTGTTGTCTTGACTTTTTCATATCTCGCCTCGTTTTCGAGAAAACATTGAAATTTCGATGTTTTAAAATTTAAAACGATTTTTTACAAAAACGGCCCTGGCAAAGATTTTGGTTTTCATCGGAAAGTTTGATAGTTTTTAAATTTTTGAACCTTAACCTTACAATTAAAAATAAATAAGCAATTAAAATAAATAAGTCTTCTCTGTGAAAATCATTTAATTACTGAACGATTCGTGGGCGGGTAATTTGGCACAGACGTTAAATCGGACGAAATTGAATACAAATATCAAGCTATCCAGCTCATATTTTTTCTTAATTTCTGATCATATACTTTTGTTTTAAACTGTCACTTTCCATTAAGTGGTCCATCTTCGCCGCATCTCCCCTAATTTTCATAAATTCAAAGAAAAAACTGGGGGTTCGGTAATGTTGCGGCTCAAGTAAAAGTTGACATCCTTTAGAACTGAGATTCCAATAGAACTCTTTTTGAGGGTTCCTATTTAGTTCGTTGATAACCGATAGATGGCGACATGAAAAAGATCTGCAGCCTGTAAAAGTTTTCAACATAACCTTAAAAACTGTCACATCTCATGTCCACTAACTTCCTTGCAAGAATGACTAATCTCTATAATTTTAGTTAGAAAAAATGAGTTCTGCACAAAAATTCTCTATTAGAATTCATACTTGGGGTTCCTTTTGAACAATTTATCATTTCGGGTGCCTTTTTAGCAAAAGAGGTTCCTTTTTGTTGCAGCTCCCAAGGAATCAAAAATCAGTTCTGATAAAAAACCCAGTTTTTTCTGTGTTATTATATTTTTGATCATGAAATTAACAATAAAAAAATATGTGAAATCAATCTCAAAAAGACCTTCGAAAAAAACGAGGGTTACAAAAACGCCGCCAAATAGTGCTTTGCAATTGTATAATCCAAAAAACATTTTAAAAATGAATTAATGGTGTAAACTTTTAACTCGAGAATGTTGTGAGTCATTAAGCTATGCCAAATACAGTAAAATATCACAAATTAAAGTCATGAAATTAATGATATTTGCCAAATAAAATAAAACATTTTTTATCGCAAATAAAAGTAAGGAAATCACTGAAATTTTCAAAAGAAAAAATGAAATTGTGCAAGATAGTAAAAATCTAACCATCTAAGAAGATTCATAAAGAAAATTTTGGCGGGCCTACGTTCTTCTTTAAGTGACATCTCATATTTACGATATTTTACTGTATTTGACGCAGCTTAATGATCTCACGACATTTCCAAGTGAAAATTTTAAACCATTCATTAATTTTTTGAAATGACAAATTGAATTTTAAGATTTAAAATTCAAAATCGCCAAATAGTTGCAAAGCACTATTTGGCGGCGTTTTTGTAACTCTCATTTTTTTAGAGGGTTTTTTTCAGATTACAAGTTACGGAGAATAAATCGAACGCTCATAACGATCAAAAACAAGGCCAGGATAAAAATAACGGTAGGCAAAATTCTAATCAGGGCCGACAAAATCAGGTAATAATTCAAAAAATCCAAGACCTCGTTTTGAACTTTGGATGATTCCTTTTCTTCTTAATTATAATCAACAAAATTAAAACAACTATAGACCCAGATTCTGCAATGTATTTGAATTACGCGCTCAATCGCACTAGCTAGTTTTCCCCCTCTCCTATAGTTTCTTTGTGCGCACTTGCCAGTCTTGGTCTAGCTTTGATGACACAAGCTTATATTTGGCGACGATAATGGGATGTGTAGAGTCGAGTCTAAACTAAAATGAACTGCGCCGCGACCGTCTAATCGTGAGTCTTGTCGGTCGATGCGTGGTGCCTCGTGTCTAAACGGAACGCGTAGTTGCATGTTGTTGAGTCGTAACAACGCGAATCGTGTGCTAACGACTGTGCTCAAGTTTAAGTTTTAGAGAGATTCAGTGTTTGCTTCTCTTAATGTGTCTCGTGTCGGCTCAATCTAAAGCGTCTTAACAGTGGCTTTGTGGCTTTAGCCTCTAGCAGCCGCCATTACGTCTTTGTCGGGAGTCACGTTGCTGTCTAAATCACGTCGTAACTTTAAAACTAGATGACAATGTAGGGTGACGAAGCTGGTGAACCCCTTAAAGTTGAAATTTTCCGGAATATTCCGCTTTACAATGCAGAAACGGAACCGTTTGACAACTACTTGGAGCGCTTAGAATCCTTTTTCGATGTAAACCGTACGTCAGACGAGGAAAAAGTGTCATCTTTGCTGGTGCACTTGGGACCGAAAATGTGCAAGTTCTTGAAAAATCTTCTAGTTCCCGAAATTCCAAAAGAGAAGACTTTCACCGAGATGGTGAATGTCCTTAAAGAGCATTTTCGCCTCCACGCCTGGAAGTGGCGGAACGCTAAAAATTTAACACGCCCTCTCAACAAGTGGGTGAATCAGTGAAAGACTATATAGTTGCCCTTAAACAGTTGTCAACAAACTGCAATTTTGACACTTTCTTGGATCAACCACTGCGAGATCGCTTAATAGTTGGATTGCAGGACGAATCAATGGTTCGAAAATTTCTTTCGGCTACGAACTTGGACTTTAAAGCAGCGTGTAAGCTGGTGCTTGAGATGGAAGTTGTCAAAAAACAGTGTCAGATAATTAAAGAAGAAGGAGGCGACTCACATGAGCCAAAGGATTTTCCGGCCATCGAGTGGCCCTATTTCAAGTGTGGGAAACCTGGTAACGTTTTAAAATGCTGCACAGCGTCAGTCAACGTCATAGACATTCTGGAACATCCCGCCAAGGATATTGTAAATCAGGTTTGCACCGTCGATATGGAAAAAGCAAGTGTTTTGTTAGATGACGTTTACAAAGTCGAGTTTGAAATCGACTCAGGTTCAGCATTTACATTAATGCCGCTTAATATTGACATAACTGTAGGCTAAAAACAATTTAAAGGTCTAAATCTCGTCATTACAGATTTCACTTTAGAGAGACCACTGTTAGGTCGGGAGTGTCTTGATGTAATTAATTCGCTTTAGAGAAAAGGGTTAATTAAGAGCGTCTTTTCTGTGTCTGAAAAAATTAACTCACTGTCAAATCCAGGTAATTCGGAACTAGTGTCGGAAATTAAAAGTAACTTTTCTCATGTCCTCCCAGAGTTGAATTCGGATTCTATTAAATTTTTTAAAGCGTCTTTAGTTCTAAAAGAGGAAACACAGCCTATTTTTCACCACGCTTACGATCTTGCCTACGCGCTTCGTGGTTCTGTTAAAGAAGAATTCGAAAGTCGTGAAGGACTATATGTCAGAATGCCTCTCACAGTGTTTGGGCAACTTCGATTGTAGTTGCTCGTCGTAAAGATGGTTGAATTCGTTGTTGTGGAAATGTCAAAGTTACAGTTAACAAATGTTGTCATGTCGACCACTACCCGTTACCGATAATCGAATACCTGTTTAACAAATTCGCAAATTGTAATTATTTTTGCAAAATTGATTTGACTAATGCTTACCTACAGTTAAAAGTCGCGGAATTGTCTAAGGCGTTGTTAACGTTAAACACTCACATCGGTCTTTTTCATTTTAATCAAATGATTTTCGGGCTTAGTTCAGCCCTATCCACTTTTCAAAATGTAATGGATGAAATACTTAAAGGTCTGGACAAATGGGCGCATATCTGGATGATATACTCTGTGGTGACCGCGACAAGAAAGAGTGTACTTAAAATCTTTTTAAGGCCCTACGACCTCTAACCGACTACAATATTAAGATACACCAAGCAAAATGTGAGTTTTTGATAGAGTCCGCAGAGTAAGGTTGAAGCGATCAGGTCAGTACCACTGCCTACGGACATTTCACATTTGAGATCATTTTTAGGGTTTCTACATTATTATCATAAGTTTATTCCGATGTCGTCTGCTATTCTAGAACCCTTGCACAATTTAGCTCGAAATGGCCTATCTTAGGAATGGTCTGTCAAACGCCAGACTGCCTTTGACAAGGCAAAGAGTCAAGTTACAGAGAAAACAATCCTCGTCTTGTATAACCCAGCGTTACCAATCGTGGTAGCAGCCGATGCCAGTTCGTATGGAGTTGGTGGAATCGGATGAAAAGCCGGTAGCTTTTGCATCCTCCACTTTGTCAAAAACGGAAAGAAACTACAGCCAACTAGATCGAGACGCTCTGGTTTTAATTTTTGCGGTAAAGAAATTTCATAAATATATTTTGGCAGAAAGTTTTTACTAATTACGGATTACGAACCTTTGCAAAGTATTTTCAAGCCTAAAAAGAGCATTCCGCAGCTAGATTGCAATACTAAGTAATACTGCTTTCAATGTATTCCTACGTTATCAAGTATCGAAAGGGACGAACGATTGGACATGCGGATCTCCTATCGCGCCTGCCTATTGCGACCGAGAGCACTGGAGTTTACGTAGCGAATATGTCAGCTGTAGACGATTTCGAGAATCAGATGTTATCCTATCGGGAAATCGCGTTAGATGCAGCGGAAGATTCTGTTTTGTCTCAGGTAAAAGAATTTGTAAAGAACGGATGGCCTATGTTAAATTCGTTGGAGCCAGATTTAAGGCCATTTCATAGAGTCGTTGTTCCGGAAAAGCTCCAGCCTCACGTATTGGTTGTTCTATATGAGAACCATCCTAGCATCGTTAGATGCAAGATGCTAGTCAGATCATTCGTTTGGTGGGTAGGTATTGAAGATGACATAACCCGTCAGGTACAGTCGTGCATTGCCTGTCAGACGACCCAATATGACTCGTCAAAACAGATATCTATTTCTATGCCGAAGTCGTTAGAGCCATGGGTATGCGTAAATTTGGATTTTTTGGAAACATTGAACCTAAAATTTCTCATCTCAGTGGATGATCCGAGTAAGTGAGCTGCGGTTTGGATCATCGGGCAAACAGCAGTACATAAAATACTAATGTTGCTATCAGATTGCTTCGCGAGATTTGGTCTGCCTTGTATTGTGATTAGAGACAATGGCCCACCTTTTAGGGCAGCGGTGTTTAAGGCATGCTTTGACAAGCGAACTGTTCAGTTTGTCACCTCGCCTCCATATCATCCATCATCAAATGGTCTGGCAGAATGTGGAGTTCAAACAATAAAAAGAATGTTATTGCGAAGCGTCGTGTCAGGTGCTAATAACGCGAAAATTTCACCTCAGGAGAGACAGACCTGTTGTCTAGCATCTTACAGATCGTCCACGGTTACTAAACTAAGTGCGGCAGACATTATGCTTAAGTTTAAAATCAGAACATCGATGTCCATGTTATCACCGAGCAATGTTGTTGGTTTCTAACAGTCGAATTTTGAGGGTGTGAATCAGAATTATAAGGTAAACGAGAAAGTGTTAGTTAGGAATTCAGATGTAAAGGACAAAGTAAAATGGATTCCTGGCAGAGTGATGGAGCGTTTGAGTGCTACGTTGTACATGGTTGAGTGAAAAGAGGCTAAATTTCGGCGTGTTCATGTAAATCAACTTAAACGTAGCTTTTTAGACGATTCCGCTCATCCACCAGAAAGGAAGTGGGACTTTATCGAAAATTAACAAAATGTTGAAGCGCCTGGGGAAAACCATGCGCCTTTAAATTCGCCATCATGTTCTGAAACACCGCCGTTTGCGATCCATCGAACAAAGCAAAAAACGTGACCTCCACAAAAATATCCTCTCCTATAGTTTTTTCGTGCGCGCTTGCCAGTCTTGGTCTAACTTCGGAGACCCAAGCTTCGGCACTTCTTGTAATTTGGCTTAATAATAAACCATGTTCTATCGACCATGTGCAGTTCATTATTTCCTCGACATATGATTCCAACCTCCTAATCAAGGTTTTAGGCAAAGGCAACCTTTTATGCGTTTAATCCATGGATGCAAAAGTTCCGGTAGTTTGCGATAGAACATACAAATAATCCTACAGCGATATCAAGTCAATAATTATTAGAATAACCGTCAAATGAGAATTTCGGAAGTGATAACGGTAAAGATTTCAAAAAAAAAATCGCAAGAAAATTTTATTTATTTATTTTTTGAATTTGTAGAAATCCGGAAACGCTTACTCAAGTGCACAGGGTGACGCGAATTCGAGTTCGGGAAGACAACAACAAAATTTGCAATGAATGTAGCCGAGCAAAGCGAAAGTAATAATCGGTTAATGTCTTATCTTTGCGGTATGCCAGGACATATTAGAAGAGAGTGCTGGCTTTCAGGTAATGATCAGGGAAAAATTTCAGGCGGGTATTAAGAAAGTACCTCCTGAAATTATCGAACAGCCTGAAATACCTAACAAAAAAACAGACGAAACAGGTGAAATTAGATAGATTTCAACTTCTGACTGATTTCGAAGGGTAAAATTGTAAAATGTTAATCGATACAGGAGCAACGCATTCTTACCTAGGAAGAAGCTGACTGGAAACAGTTAAAACAGTTAAACAGTTAAACAGGAACAGTTAAAACATTAAATTTTCGAATTTACCAACCTTCGTCGCGAATTTGATTGATAGCGAACGGAGCAAAATTGGCAATTATTCGCTAAGTAATTATTTCATTAAAAATCGGACACGAAACAAAAAGAATACTTTTCAGATTGGTATTAAATATAAGATCTCAGGGTATTATAGGATTTGACATGTTAAGAAATATAGGAATGAAATTAGACTTTGAAGAACAAATATGGTGACTACCTGAAAAGTCACATATATTTGTTATCGGATGGAAGTTCATCCCAAAGCTTTACCGGAACCAATAATAAATGTATATAGTAGAAAAGCTAGTCAGAAAAGTAGAGAAAAGACGAAACACAAAGATTTTATAGAACCCGTAATAGGAGAAAATAGTAGAAAAATAATAGAACCTTCAGTTCAAAAAAAGGAGCCAGGAGGGGGTATGGATTTTAATGAAAATTCGGAGTTAGAAAACAAACTCGAATTCGGACGTAAAGTTAATTTGTCGACTAATAAAGATGAGTTAGTAAAAAGAAAGTCGGAAGTTACATTCTATGAAATGGAGATTTCACAAAAAAACCAAAGTAAACCACATAAGCGAAGCCAAAACCTCCTTTCACGTGCCGAGACTATTTATAATAATAATAATATTAATTAATAATCATCTAAATTAGTATTCTTTATTATTATTTGTGATTATTACTTTTCTATCCTAATTTATATCAATCACAAGTACGCGGAAAGAATTTCGGCACAGCAGACGTACCTACTAGCACACCAGCAGTGCTAAATGCTAGGACGAATCTTGTCCATTCGTTTGGCACGGCTGGTGCGCTGTTTTGAGACAGCAGACGTGCTGGAAGGTACAGGAGCTGTGCATCTTTTGTTTATCGCCTCAGTTTGGCGCGTCTGATGTGCAAAAATTGGTATAACGGTTGTGCCCGAGCCTACGTACAGCTGCTGTACGTATTTCTCAAAATTTCAGGGGGGAAAAAGGTGAGGTTTTTGAGAAAATGTTTTTTTTCGTTTTCCCCAAAAATCGAAATAACTTTATCATTTTTTATTATTTATTAATGTTCTTCGTGGATTTCGAAAGCGTGAGAAAAATTTGATAAACTAGAACGAGAAAAACCTTAATACCTCAAAAATTGTAAATATATCAATGTTTTTAAAGTGAATTTAAAAAAATACATGTCCCCTTATTTTTTACGTCCAAAAACATATTTCATTGGCAAACCAATTCTGAACAGGTCATCCGCCGGCCTGCATGATTTGAAATCTGGGAAAGCATAAGCGTTAGCGTAGGCGTAAGCGTTAAGCGGGAAGCACACACTTTTACATGACGCAGTAGCATAACGCAGAATGCGTAAGACAAAGCGCTTCAACGCACACGCGATCTCTTGCGCAATCTGCCCGCTCCTAGCAGACTAGCGTTATAACCTCAAATTTGAAATCGTTGCTCGTCGCATCGTCGTGGTTATCTGCGAGTGAACATTTTTGAAAGTGGAAATTCGTTTAAT
>JBAGKK010018331.1:0-30353 GCA_037177015.1 Euceroptres primus | reverse complement strand
ACACCCCTATAATATATTTGATATGTTCTTCATATAGCCTACACCGTTAGAAAACTCTTGAAATTTCAACCACTTTTCGTTTACTTTTCTTTTACTTTCGTTTGGGTTCCTTCTATTGTAAAACGTGTATTTAAGTGCATTGTCATTCGAAGCATTATGTTTTCTAAATCTGGTTGTGTTTTTCTTTAATTCTCGAATCCAAGTTTACCAAAGCGGATATTTATTAAAATAGGAAATTGTCCAATAAATTAATATATTTATAAAAACAATATTTCACATTTTATATCATATAATGTTATTGTTTCCGATGTAAACAACTTTTAGTGAAATTTAAAGGATGCTTTAAATTGCCTGCAACTCGTGATTGGTCTGACCAAAATCGACTGTATCTACTGAACCAATTCGCCGTTTCTACTGGCTTCAATTTCTATCGATATTTTTGATCTTTTTTACACGATATATCAGCAGTTGTTAAACATTTATGTAGTATCAATACAACTGTAAGATGGCAGCAGGCTTAAGTACGTCATCCCCCACTTCTTCTCTATCACACACACATTTGTACTGCGCCTGCTATTTCCGTATAGAGGTCGAATGTGTGTGCCAGGACATTTTACCAAACACATTTTAGTACGGTTTATACTTTAGCCGGACGGTGTGAGCCTACTTTGACTCCGTTGATCGGTTTTGTAAGTACACATTTTTTTTATTTTTTTCATTAATGAAATTCCCTTACCCGGCGTATTAGCGAATCAAGAATGGCTCGTCGATTTCCGCGCCTAGAGTTATAATATTTGTATGTGTACGCATGAAACCGTATGCAATGAAAAATAGGAAAAATTCGAGAAATTTTCCCTGATAGTGCCATTATGACATTTTCGTGCGGTATCCGTATACGTGATTATACAGTGCGCAAGGCTGCAATTTTATTGTCATCTGTCGACACATTTATTTTTACATCCCTTCATGGGTGTTAAGGCGAAAATTGTCTCTCGTTCCCTGGCAAATCTCTTAATTACCTCTCACGATAGCATTTTACTGTCACGTGAAAATTCGACCTCTTTCTGTCTGAAGTGCGTGAGAAAATGTCGCGGTCATTTTCCCGGTCGTTGATCGGGGGTGCAGCGCGCTGTCCTTCTGAATAGTTGCTATAATCTTTAAATGAGAGACATGTTTTATTTTGTCAATTTGTGAAAAAATAACTTTATGATAAAATTGAAGAATATTTTTAAAAAATGAAGTATACTCGGTGAAAACGAAAATTAATATTTAACACGTTACAGGGGTAAAAATTATATACAACAAATATTAAATTCAGAGGGATTAAAACCCATTAGTCCCCAACGTTGCGTAAACGAAAAATTTTTAATTTTTGATTTTCTAGAATTTTTGTGTGATAAACTTAAAATTCTGCAAAATAAATATGTGGGTAGAAAGTGGACTACTCCACATCTCGTGAGGGGCCTAAAAATTATCTTACACTCAATGGAAGCCCAGAAAACTAAAAAAAAATTAGAAAATGTTTTATTGCAAAAATCGGTCAAAAAATGATCGTTGAATTTTTTAGAATTTTAGAAAAATCGGTCGAAAAATGATCCCTTAATTTTCTTAGAATTTTTAGTCAACGGATTCTGGGTGCGGGCCTTAATGGGTTAATAAGTTGCGTTTACTTAAAAGTAGGATTTATTAACTTTATTTGATTCATGAACTGTTAGAAATGATTTTTAGATTTCGGTTAAGATTTTAAATTAACGGAATTGGTGATTTTGTATTCATACAATATTAAAAGAAATTAAAAATTCATACTTTGGATAAAAAAATATATTTTAGGTAAGCAAACTATCAATAATTAGACATCAAGGTTTATCGTCAATATATTATTGTTATAAAGTGTCCCTTTCGTAATCATTTTGAAAGTGAAAATTTTCAAGCAGTAATTAATCTAAATGCAAAGACTTTATGATTCAATAATTTGAAATAAAACTGGTTCAAGTTTTGCATCAATTATTTGCATTAAACTTTTGACTATTTCAACTACAATTGGTACATTTTTAACATCAACATGGATAATCAATTTGATGATTCAAAAATTGAAACTCGATTTTGATTTTTGATTTGATATAAAATTTTAGAAAGTTAAACTGCATTGTTTTCATGCATCATATAAAAGTTCACCCCGATGGTGTAATCTTTTTAAACACTTCCTGGTGTGTGACATATATATGTAACATTTACAATAAATCTTGATGAAATTTACGTGCTCAGACAGTCTAAGTGTTTTCTAGATAAATTGACAGATACGTACGGGAAGTACCTTATCCTGAATATTGTTTTATCTACACAGAATGACATAATAAGGTTAAATTTTAAGATCAACAGACTCCAAATATTTAACTTTCGGGTACTGATGGATCTATTTATCATGCAAATTTTTTTCAATAAATTGATAGACTTTTTATTCAATCATATATCAGTTACCGAAATTTCTAGCATCTGGGCCTTTTCAAAAAAGATTCTTTTATAAAATTGAATAATTTTTATGTATTTATTTATGTACGTACAAAACACTTTCGCAAAACATATTTTTATGACAGACAAGCAAATATTAAATTAGCCTGTTCAAACAAAAAAGCGCTCTGTCATGTGGCTTTGAACTTTGATTCTTCCTCTAACTAAGGAATGTTTTCGGACTAAAATCGATCGCATAAAATTTGGATTAAATCACAACGTGTTTATCAGTGATTATTCAATGAGCCTCTAATAATGAGCACACTATATAAATCTTTAAAACTTCTACTCAGCTCGTTTTTTTCAACTTAAACCGCCGATATTTCTCGTATTACGCATTCAAAAAAGCATCGATTGTTTTGATCTCAAAACGACTTAACGAGATGAACACTTGAATACATGCACAAGGCTACAAACGATTGCACAATGTGATTCCACATCTATCGCTTTCTTGATTGAATTGTTCAACTCAGAAAGGCGCCAGCAAAGCGAATATCCTGCCTAGGTTTACAGAAATAATTTTTTTTACATAACCGGTTTCTGCATTCATATAACGGCACCGTCACAAAGTGGCCCTTGATGGAGGAAATAATTAACCCCTTTGTATCACTAAAAAAAAATTTATAAAAATTACATCCTTTAATGTCGGAACTTTGAATTGCAAACCGGTTTCTGTTATATTGTTCTTATTTAACAAAGTTTTTTGGTACTGTCATGAAAACAGAAACAAGTAATTAATAGTATTAGTATTAGTAGTTTCTACAATGTGATTAAGGGAATACATTATGTGGTCTGACGATTCAGTGTCAACATCACTGATGTTGACACTTTAAGCTTAGACCACTTTATGCTGTAAACAAAAATAAAGAAGGTTGTTGGCATTGATATTTATATTCTTATGAAATTCCAATTCTGTTTTAGTTATCAAGCAACGAGCATCTTCAAACGTACTTGTCTTTTCAATGCTATTTTGTTTACTTGTAAGACTAACGTTTTTGATTTTATAGAAAATATCAATTCAGGATAAACTTAATCAGTTGCTGAAAGCTTAAAGAGTAAATACTTTGAATTAATTTATATTTAATGTATATTAAAAATATAATTTCAAAACCTTTTCATTTCGAACAACTGTGGGTTTGAAAGGATTGATCCTTGAAAAGACGAAAGTTTGAACTCTTTCAACTATATTTTACAATTTCTAAAATACGTTTACTTTTTCACTCATTGTAAAATTCAAATTCATGCAAAAATGTAAATATGAAAAAGTTTTCAATTGCAAAGTCGTAAACTTTATAGTTTATTTTAGTATCTTGAAACACATAGCACTCTTTTATACCGCATATAATCATGATTGACCTCATAGATCAGCTATCAATGAATGAAAATCTAGTTGGTTTCAGACACTGCATCGGAAGGTACATTCATATATTACGTTCATTAGGTTGTTATGCTGTTAGAGTATTGATGCTACTGTCATCAGGAAGATAAATATGCTAATCAGACACGTGCTCTCAGAACGTTACCATGCCGAACAATTAATTTTTCAATTTTCATTTATCTTAGCACTAAAAAAAACATTTTTTATCCATACAGGAAATTAAAATTTGACTTGGTATAAAGATAAGAAAAATATTCAAAGGTTCTGCAAAACTTAATAATTTCAATTACGGTAATGAGAACAATACAGATATTAAATCCTATATGAATTTATTAAAATAATAATAGAATTAATTATAAGAGAATTTCTCTTTGTTCCATTTAAATGAAAATTGGATCGCGCTCTTTTTGATACACGATACTTGAAAGAATTGAAAAGATCCGTCTTAGAACACTGCTAGTAGACTCTCAAAAGAATATTTGCTCCCTGACCCCTCTTTTAAGCTCACGTGAGCTACTTACCTTACTCAAGTTTCATACAATGAATTTTGCTCGTTTCGCAAAATTACTCACACCTCACTTGATGCATAATTCAAAATTGTAATTCAACCGTGTCCTTGGACGATTTTAAAAACGTGGATAAAGCTCTTTTTAGTGTGTCAATGTTTTGTACTCGACGCAGATCGATACGAAAACGACAATCTGGGCTTTGAAATTGGCATTTGTGAATGCAGCCATTTTATAGACCTATAAAAAATTGTCTTTCCAGAAATGCAAAGATAATACCAGTCATAAACATCGACATAAGTTCTTAAACAAAATTAAAAAATGTTGATGGTTTATCTAAACTCTCATTTTAGTCGTATGTCAGTTTTATTAACGGAAGATTTTTGTTTACGAACGCAATTCAGAAATTACCGTGCCGACCCGATTATCAATTTAGTTAATAAATTTTAGCGCCTAAAGATTTTTCACAGAAAATTTAATCTCATTATAAAATATTGTTTTTAAAACAGTTTTTAACTTACTTTAAGTTAATGTAGGCATTCTTAATTAAAAAATAATAGTTTTTTCTTTCTAGATGATTTTGCGAACACTTTCATAATTGTTCCCCTTTTAATTATCAAAAAATAAGGAAAAACCAAATTAATTGCAAATACTTTTTAGATATAAACCTTAGAAGCGTCTTTGAAACTGAAACTCTTGTGAAATGGCATTTATGAGGCTTGGAAACATGTCGTAAATCTATGGCATTCGAACGATAAAAATGCTCAGTATTTTTCTATCGAAACCTTGAAATTAAAAATCCATGTAAAAAAAGTTCAAGAAAAAAATTGGAAATAATTTTTATATTTATATACTGAATCACATGTGTTTTTTGCAATAACAATAATGATAATTATTATTATTATTATTCTGATTATTGATCCAAAACTAAAAAGTTTGACAAAAACATATCTTGAATGTTTTATCAAACTGCATTTTCAAGTTTACGTAATCTAGTGAAAAAAAATATACAAAATTTCTTAGTCTATACATTCAAGTTTGATTTAAATTCATTATTTGTTCTGCAATCGTTTCTTAAACACACAACAAGTATATTCTTGTGCACTTTGGACTTATTTAATTCATATGATAAAGGCAACTGGTGTGGACTATACGCAAAGATTTCAATTCTTCAACAACTTAATTGTCGTTCACGCCCCCAGATATATACAAATTAGAGTCTTACATAAAAAACTTGAATCAATTTTCATCTAAAAGACATAAAACTAAATGTCCTAATATCAAAAAGTTAAAACTGCATGTTGAGTAACGATTTAAAATATTCAATTAGTATTATGAAACAAAGTATTATCTATTATACAATATTATAAATATATATATATATATATATATATAAATTGAAAATTTTTCTTAATAATGAATTATACTCGTAAAACATGATTAAAGAAGCTTGTCATTCATTAATGTTTTTTTTTCATTCGCCAATGTTTTCTTTTGCTTAGTATGTTTCGTAACTTCCCAGGAGGGTCATCAACCTCCCAACGATTTAATTCTATTTTTCTATTGCAGAAGCTGTTTATAGACTGTTTTCAAATCGAATTGATAAACAGTGTTACAAAGAAAAATAATGAGCTTAATTAACTGATCGATTTTGAGCTCAAATAATTTCTTTCTTTAAACCCACTTTTCGGTTTTCATGCTTCTTCTTTTTCTAAAAGAAATTATAATTATTTATGGATTGCAGATTTACTTATACATATATCCATGTGTATATGAAAGGTCATTAGTTCAAGTGATAATCGTTTAATAGGTCAACGTCTGTCTCAAGTTTGAATATTTGCTTATTGATATAGAAAACGAAAATACCATTTGTCAAATATTTTATTGCTAATTTTAATAATGGAAAACTAGGCATATTAATTAAAATTAAGAAATTCCTTATTGGCAGAATTCACCTGAACATACAAAATTTCAAAAAGATACAACTTTTTAATTAGTCACCTGATGTAAACCTGCCTCACTCTCGAGAATTTCCAAAGAAGAAGAATTTCCAAGAATTCCTTTCGAAAGTGCCCATACTAATCGAGGGTAATTGTAATTATACAGAAGGTGGACCTGAGGTCTCTACTTATCGCGTCCTTGTATATTTTACTCCGTCTCTCATAAATCGCTCGCATGCTTGTTATAGATGTCTATATGTCTATGAATTCCTAATCTCAAAACAAATAAGAACATTGAGAAATACGTGAAAGTAAGCACTGAGAAACTAGTTTTTTTATTTATAGCCTGATTTAGCATTCAAAAATAAATTCTAAACTGAACTCAACTCTTTGGCCTTATAAGGGGAGAAAATTATTTCAATCCAACTGGAATAATAATTCTATCTGTATCTTTAGATCTGAATAATATACTTTAAAGTCTGAATAGTATATTTAAGTATATTTATAAGCATATTAAAAAATTTAATCCTTATTATTTATGATAATTTACATTTTTCAATTAAAGTTTGGACTAAGAATCAAAGATTAGAATAAAAATTCCCATTCTAAATATTCCAAAGAACTTGAAAAAGAAAAATCAGATAAATTCATTGTTTGAAATGTGCACCTGCTTTTGTTATCCAATAAACTATGCATTGCTCTAGGGTCTGGGTACAAGCTATCAGTGCTAACTTTAAATTGCTGAGTGACGATTACTAAAGTAGTGTCGAGAAATAGATCATTCAAGATAAAGATTTCAACCTGTGAAATATTTATTTGATGCAAAGTAACATTTTAATTGCACTAACACTCTGAAATTGTTTTCATTAAAACAATATTTTTTAAAATTAAATAAATCTTTTGTTTAAAGTTTAAACTAAAGAAAAAGTTTATTTGACCGTGATATAATATATATTTGATTTAAACAAATTTATTATAAAATTTTGAACTCTGTTATTTTAAAAATACTGCAAGCTTCCATTCTCTGCAAATACGATAACGCAGAAAATATTTATACAGACATAATTGCAAACAATAAGAAACACATGTTGACTTTTCTGCTTAACAAAGTACTTTCCTTTTGCATTAGTCCTCAGATTTGTAATATTGTTACAATTTTATTGGTTTGTTTAAGAAAAAGTATACGAATTGTAACTTTGGGTCTCAATACATTCTCGCAAATTTAATAGGTTCAGATTCTAAGGTCGTTTAAACTTTAAGCTCTTGGGCACTCGTCCAAGAAGGCAAGTTTCATAATAATATATTATGTATACTTCCTTACACTCATTCGAATACGCATTCACGTGAATTTTAATTATGCTCTCTTATGTTAACTAAGAAAAAAACTATTTTTTAAGGAAAATAATTAATTTACAATATAATAATAATGTATAATAAACCTCTAATAATAATTTGAAATACCTTTAATAATTGCGAAACAATTAAATATATTCAGTTTTTTCCATTAGAACGATTACATAAAAATAAATGCGAATTTTCGTCAAAAGATATTCTTAGAATAGATGTGTGTATCAAGAAATAAAAAAAAAAGCTCTTGTTACTAAATAAAAGGGAATTATCGCGTTTTTGCGTCGTAAACACCAGTAGTGCTAGTGAATTTTATCGCTCCGAGTTGCGTAAGAATCAAGATAATTCAAATTTACAAGAATTTAGGAAACTATGAGCTAAACGAGTTCAAATTTACAAGAATTTAGGAAACTATGAACTAAACGAGTTTTTAATTATGAAACCTCGATCACAATCTAATTTTTTAAATGTATATATTGATATGAAATAAAATAATAATTAAAAGGATAATTTGGTAAAGAATTAAGTAAAAATAATTTTCATTATGCATTTTATTAAATGCATTTTGAAGTCCAATTATAAAACAATCATGTTAATTAATTATGCTTGTAAATCAAACATTTGTAGTGAAGGAAACCTGCTCTGCTCATCAATTATTACCATATATTCTCCTCTGGCGCAAAATTAATTCCATTCTATCGACAATTCACAACAATAAAAACATTCAATCAATCATCTGTGTATACATTTTTTGTTATTAAAATCACTTTAAAGTCGTATTAAGTAATCATAAATAAAAAGGCCAATTCATAAAATAACATTGCGAAAAACTTCCGACATGAGTTGTGGATTAGAATTCATGATTTCCTGGAATTCGTTCTTGACGATCAATTTTTTGATATTCGTTTTAATAAAATGCATAACCCTCGCTTTTAAAATTGAGGCGTCATACTTTTTCGCAAAATCCAAAAGTGTACCAGCATTTTCCAGGGAAACCGCTGTGGAAAGATTCTTCTCAATGATGAGCTTTAGGTCCCAAATTTGAAACTCGTGTGCAACCGCCATCAGAGATTCATTCATAAAATCTTGATCTTCAGCAAGAGTCCCGGTATAAATAAATTCAATCATTCGTGTTACGTCGAACGTGGTCCAATTGGTCATCTCATAAATCACCATCTTCGGTTCCTTTTTAAAAATCTTGAAAAAAGTTGGACTTTTTGCTGCGAGGATTGCTTTGTGAGCTGGAATTTTAACTTTACCAGGAATCGAGAGAATCACATCACTGAAGAGAGGATTTTCCAAAAATTCCTTAAAGTTACTATTTACACTCGGTGCAGGAATCTTTTTCAAATAGGGCTTGTGATGAACGCTATAAATAGACATTTCCAATTCTACGAATAATTTCAGAGTGTTATTGGAGATGTACATGTTGGAAAGGGTCTCAAGTTCAGATTTAGAGATGAATTTTCTACATCCATATTCTCCATAGGTTTCGATGCTCTTTCTTGTAAAACTCATTCTTTTGCTGTAAACTTTTTCATCCTCGGAATTTAGAATGAAACAGTCGATGGCAGATATGTGACCAAAATCTTCTTCTCCTGTGTTGACTGCCCACAAACAAAGATAATCATCGTCGGCTAGCTTCAGATGGAGATGCCATTCTAGAGGCATGTATTTATCGGTACGATATCTCTCCGATCTCATGATTTTACCCGAAATCAAAAACTGATCAATGTTTGTGATTGTCCAATAAAAAACTACTTTTTCTTTTTTTATCTCGGTTTGGAACCAGTAGTCGATCTCTTCTAATGATTTTGTCATTTTCTCAAATTTTATTGGTGTTTTTTTTTTAAATACTGGAACAGATCAAATGTTTTACGAGCGTTAATTGACTTGATTCCTTTCTGCACTTTTATAATGCTGGTTTAATAAAAAAAATTATATTTATGAAATTACGCATATCTTCATTTTATAATCCTTTCTTATTCCAACTTTACAATGCCAACAATGTTTTGAAAAATCTAAAATCAATCCTGGAAGATGTTCGTCTTTTTAAAAAAATTAAATAAGGAAACCAATAGTTCTTAAATTACCATATTAGTGTGGAATTTTGAAATGAAGGAAATCAATTGTAACTAAAAGTGTTTACACATCATCTATAATTATAACACAACATCTATAAAACTAAAAGAAACTAATTTTTATTGCCTTCGATGAATGAAAACTATATATAGATGAAACAAAAATTTGATATTTATAATTTTTCAGTCTATTTATGTACTTATTTTTATTCATTTAAGCTGTCTTTCTAACCTTTGTTTGTACCTAAACTAAAATAGAGCTTCTTACCTGATACTTTAAATTATTTATGTTTTCACAAAATTATTACAATTTTTCCAAAAATTCTTGCAACGTGATGAAAGGTACAATATTTTCTGTCTAAAACCAGACTAAAACTGAGAAGTATACCTTCAATTGAAATGACTTTATTTTGATAAATCAAACCCGACAAGTTGAATTCAAAACATTGGATATACAACTGTCCTTGAAATTTGTATTTGTCATCGAGTTTTTCCTTCAAATTGAAAAGGCTTTTCAATTAGATTTTTCTTATAAATGTTTCTTAGATTATTCGAGCATTTTTAGTTTGAAACATTTAAACAATTACATGTATTAAAGTTCCAATAACGCCGTCTACATTTTTCCCTTTATAATTTAAAATCTTAACAGTAATTATTTTATTATTCTTATTTGGAAAGGATTGAAGTTTTAACAGTATACAGCTGTTAAAGTGTGGGAAACTTTATTTTAGAATCGTTGAAATTTGAACACTTTTTAATTTGAAAACATTTGAATAAAAAATATTTTGACAATTGATTGCTTGTTGAAATTTCATGTAATTGGAGCAATAACGCTTTTATTAAAAAGCGTTCACGTTCAAAATGTATTATCATGAATTTTTTTTATTAAAAATTTTTTTTTCCATGACTACAACATACATAGCGTGAACATATAAGATTGCAAGTCCATTGGCAGTGAAGACATTCAACGAGTCGCCTTTTTTGCTCTTTTTACTCGCACGTAAATTCTCTGTCGCCTCCCACCCCTCTTTCTCTCTTATGCAACTTAGACTCTGAACTTTTCTTCAGACGACTGACCATTTGCAATTTTATCGTCTGCGACCGGCCTACAGGGTGGCATGGATTTCCGCGATAAAGACACGTTCATAGTACAATATAAGAATATACTGATGCAGTTCCACAATAATAGCCACCAGAAGGCTCGACCCGAAGCCTTGACCTCTGAATTTTTTATTCCGTTACTACAATATTTTCTTAATTCATTATGAATCATTTTCACATCCAGTTCATATGCGAACGACGATAATGCAAATTATTCGCTAGAAATTTAAAGAAAAGAAATTCGAAACTAATCTTCAATTTCTAATTTTAAAAATAATATATTTTTCAAAAATAATTATTAAATATTATTTACAATTTCTAACTAGTTTTTTAATTTATTAGAAATTACTTTTTATTCCTTGAAAATTCGCACAATGTCAAAAATAAGAAAAAAATTGTATTCCTTATCTAAAATAAATTATTAATAGAATTATAATGAATTGTAATTAATTTTTTCCCATTCTCTTTGTTTCAGAAATCCGGCACTCGCTCGTGACCAAAGAAACGACAGAGAGCGAGTTCCGGAGGAAAAAAGAATCGAAAAGAAATATTCAGCACAGTTAAACCGTACTCAGTCAAGAAAACTCCGACAACGTTCTCTGAGAAGATAGACTAAGAAAAAAAATCAGGCTTTTTTAATTATAGTGAAACAATACTCTTAGTGAAGTAAAGGATTTTTCATTTTAAAAACATGTATTCGATTCGCAAAGCCAACAGAATGCTCTCAAGGCACAGAGTGAAACTCCAAGTTTTGAATGTCTCCCAGAAAAATTTTGGAACTGATGTTGAATATAAACCAATTCGCAGTGTTCTAGTCGCAAATCGAGGTAAAGTATTCTTATTATATTTAAATTTCTTTAAAATTATGCAATTTTATAGGAAATTTAATAATAACTATGGAATTGAAATTTAATTGGATAGTAATTTTATTATGTGGATAATTTACTAATCAAATTTGATATAGTAGAATTTTTAAACCAGATTTTAGACCGAATTTTCAAAAGCCATTTTTTTCTTGATGTACACTTTTAATTAGATTATATTCAGTGATAAATATATGTGAATCACGAATATTCATTGCGTTTCTGTCATTCATTACGTAAAAAGTAGAATTCGTGATAAAAATCTAATTTTACATTCAGACAAACAGTTTCCTGTTTTAATTACATAAATCTATAATAATGAGTTCATTATAACAATATTTTTAGTAAAAGTGATCTTTGCAACAACCAAATTATTCTTGGAATATAATTTGATTATTAGGACGCATAAAAAAATGTATTTCCTTTTGATGAAACGTTCAGAATTTTAGCATCCGTTAGCAATTTTTCATCCCTACTCAAAAACGAAAGGAAAATATTTTTTTCGATACGCCCTGCTAATTATTAAATATTGTGAAATAGTCTATTGGGTGAAAAATTATTTGAGATGTTAATTGAAAATTGCCAACGAATTGTGCTATTAATAATCAAGAGGTCTTAATCCAGATCTTGACCTCTCCCATCGTCTGCCACATACATATAATTATTCTGCACTGCTTTCTGCTAATCGGCTGACTAAAACCGCACCTATCTACTGCAATTCTATTTAAGTAGAGCACTTTGTTAAAATATAATCTGTCGTAATTTTTTTTTAATATAAATAGTTTCTAGATTGTTTATATTTTAAAAATTTGTATTGCAAATAATATATAAGGTAAAAGAACTGAATGTGGATTAGGGATCCAAATGTGGATCAGTGTTTTTTTGTGCTTAATTATTGCAATCATTTTTAATATTTTAATTTTAAATTGGTTCACTATTAATTCCCCTAACCATTTCATATAATAAAAAAATTACATTAATTCTCATCAAAAATCAACACTGATCCACATTTGGACCCCTGATCCACATTCGGTTCCTTTGCCTTATTTTCAACTGAAATTGAGAATCAAGAAAACACAGAGATGAGTTGATTAAGGTATTATGGGCACGAAAAAGCAGATCTCAGGAATACAGAATTTATTATACTTTTAAGAACTGTAATATTATTATTAGTGGCTTTGTTTCAAAGAGAAAAGATTACTTTAAAAAAAATAATTTTTATTATACAAAAATTATTTATTTAAAACATTTTTTTGTTTTGATCAAAAATTCTTTTTATAGCTTCTTACCGAATTTTTAAAAATGATATAATTTTAATGAATACTAGCTTATTTTCCCGGGAAACAAATTCTCTACAACTTGAACTCACATTATAAATTTGAATCAGTCAAAATTTTTACTGATTTCATTCAATTACCTATTTCCAGCTAATCCATCAATGAATTTTGATTAAATTTCAGTGAAATTGACTGAAATTCGGTTAAAATTCACTGATGAATTAGCTAGAAATGGGTCACTGAATAAAATCAGTGAAAATTTTGACTGATTTAGATTTAGAGAAGAAAAAGAATTCGGTTAATAATTATTTTTAAATAAATAATTTTTGTATGTTTCAAATTTTGTTATGAAAAATAAGTTTTTCTCTTTTAAGGTATTATGGGCACGAAAAACAGGTCTCAAGAAAAGATATTTATACTTTCAAGAATTGCAATCTTATTATTGATGGTATTGTTTAAAAGAAAAAAGATTATTATTCATAAAAAAATTTGAAACATACAAAAATGATTTATTAAAAAAAAATTCTTAGCAAACTTTTTTTCCGCTCGCTACTTACCAAATTTTTAAAAATAACTCGATTTTAATGAATAATAGCTTATTTTCTCAGAAAGAAAGATTTGCTATAACTTGACATCATTCAATTTTTAAAAATAAATTTTTCAATGGCTGAAGTTATTAACAAATAATTTTACAAACAAAAAATTTTATAAACAAAGAACTAATTTATTTATTTTTAAAAATTAGATGAGGTCCAGTTGTAGAAAATGTTTTTCCTGAGAAAATAAGCTATTATTTATTAAAATTTTATCATTTTTAAAAATTTGGAAAGAAGCGATAAGAAGAAATGTTCGATCGAATAAAAAATTTTGTGTCTAAATAATTTTCGAATAATATTCTAAATTTTTTCATGAAAAGCAATCTTGTCTCTTTTAAAAAATACCATCAATAATAATGTTACAGTTCTTAAAAGTATAATTATTTCTGTTTTCCTGAGGCACGTTCTATTAAATTTTATCCCCTGGGAAGACTTGTACTTTTCTATCATCCTTTCTGAAATGAAACTCTATCAAATCTTAACCACTCATGACTTCTATCAAATCCTATGTTCATTTTGTATCAATTCTATCCGCTGGGCAGAATCATACTTTACGATCATCCTTTCTGAAATAAAACTCTATCAAATCTTATCCACTCAAAATTTCTATCAAATCCTTTTTTTTTATTCACTGAAATTTCTATCAAATTCGATCCGCTGGGATGACTCATAGTTTTCTATCATTCTTTCTGAAATGAAAGTCAAATCTTATCCACTCATAACTTCTATCAAATCCTATGTTTTTTATTCACTGACATTTCTATCAAATTCTATCCGCTGAGAAGGTACTTTTCTATCATCCTTTCTGAAATAAAACTCTATTAAATCTAAAATTAAAATACTTTAAAAATCCATGAAATCAAACTCTATTAAATCCTATTTTTCTACAATGCAATTTATTTATGAAATTTCAGGTGAAATCGCAATTCGTGTCTTCCGAGCATGTACAGAGCTTGGAATTCGATCGGTGGCAATTTATTCAGAGCAGGATAAAATGCAAATGCACCGTCAAAAAGCAGATGAGGGGTACATGGTTGGACGAGGTCTTCCACCTGTTCAGGCTTATCTGAATATTCCAGAAATCATTAAAGTTGCCAAAGAAAATGATGTGGATGCCATTCATCCTGGTTATGGGTTCCTCTCGGAGAGATCGGACTTTGCTCAGGCGATCATCGATGCTGGAATTAGGTTTATTGGTCCTAGTCCAAAAGTCGTTCAGCAGATGGGAGACAAGGTAAATTTATTTTATTATTATTTTTAAATTCAAATTCGATGAAACAACCTTTTTAAAAGTGAATTAAATAAACTATACTTATAGGTTGCAGCCAGACAAGCAGCAATACAAGCTGGAGTACCTATAGTTCCTGGAACCGATGGTCCTGTAACGAGTTCCGATGAGGCGATGGAATTCTGTATGAAACATGGACTTCCGGTTATCTTCAAAGCTGCCTACGGAGGAGGAGGACGAGGTACAACCTGATCAAGAATGGGGAATTAGTTGTCTTTCTATTTAAAACTACTGCCTCGAAAAGGGTTAATATCCCATGTTCGGTCTCTTTTTAATACCACGCCTGCAAAAGAGAAATTATTTTTTATTTAAAGTAAAAAAAGTTTATTCTCTACCCGGGGTTTTAGCGTTGTTATTAATTTGAAAATAAAATAAATCACGCATAGAAAGCAGAAAAAATTGTCAAGATAACTAAATCTGGTAAATCTGCATTCACCTAAATTTTGCCAATATTTAGAGAAGCTTTTTCTTTTCAGGTATGAGAGTCGTCAGACAGATGGAGGAGGTTCGAGAAATGTTTGAAAGAGCTTCCTCTGAAGCACAAGCTGCTTTTGGAAACGGTGCCATGTTTATAGAAAAATTCATCGAAAGGCCAAGACACATCGAAGTTCAACTTTTGGGTGACAAAGCCGGAAATGTCGTTCACCTTTACGAAAGAGACTGCTCCGTTCAAAGGCGACATCAAAAGGTTGCTGGAGAATCCAATATTTTATATTAATTGAAGTAAAAAAATTTATCAATTCAATAAATAATTTTTAATTATTTATTAGTTTTGTTTTTTAGTTTATTAGTTTATTAGTTTTGTATTTTTTTTAAATAGTAAAAAATAATGTTACCTTGTAATTTCAGGTCGTTGAGATTGCTCCTGCACCAAGACTGGACCCCAAAGTCAGGGACAAGATGACAGAACACGCAGTGAGATTAGCGAAATATGTTGGATACTCAAATGCTGGCACTGTCGAGTTTTTGGCAGACGAAACGGGAAATTTCTACTTCATTGAAGTCAATGCCAGGCTTCAGGTCGAACACACTGTAACCGAAGAAATCACAGGGCAAATACAAATTTTCTTGCTAAATATAAACTCCCTGCTGCTTGTCACTATACGAATATTTCATTGAGTCTATTTTCGAATCTGAAGGTACTCTGTTTGGAAAATGTTTTCTCCCAACAGAGTAACAAACAATTAAATATTTTTCACAGCCGTAATTATTATTAACTACAAATACATTCCTCATCTTAATTAATTGAAAAAGTTTGTTTCCACGTTTATATCTGATGACTTAATTTAATCTCAGCGTTTAATATTCTAAACCTAATTAAATTGATGATTCAAATATTTCAGAATTGACCTTGTTCAATCGCAAATTCGAATCGCGGAGGGAATAACGTTGCCAGAGTTGGGAATGACCCAGGAAAAAATAAAACCCCAAGGTTTTGCGATTCAATGTCGAGTGACCACCGAAGACCCAGCAAAAAATTTCCAGCCAGACACAGGAAGAATAGAAGTTTTCAGATCTGGTGAAGGAATGGGAATTCGTTTAGATGGAGCTTCTGCATTTGCTGGCGCGATTATTTCTCCATACTACGATTCTCTCCTCGTCAAGGTAAAATTATTCTCCCCTAAAATTGTCATCGTCATCCACTTTTTAAAAAATTTTCGACGGATTTTTAATTTTTGAGAAAATCTCATTTTTATGCACTCCTTAAAATCAAAATATCTTTTTTAGGTGATTGCACATGCAGCCGATCTCCAATCGTCCTGTGCAAAAATGAATCGTGCTCTTCGGGAATTCCGAGTTCGTGGAGTAAAAACAAACATCCCCTTTTTATTAAACGTCCTCGAGAATCAAAAGTTCCTCAATGGAAATGTCGATACGTATTTTATCGATGAGAATCCTCAGCTGTTCCAATTTCAGCCGAGTCAAAATCGAGCTCAAAAATTGTTGAATTACCTGGGAACTGTTCTTGTAAATGGTCCCAGCACCCCATTAGCTACGAACCTGAAACCAGCAGAAATTAGACCTCATGTTCCTCAAATAGCAATAGGTAAGTTTTTCTTTTATTCTTGTCTCATCAATTTTTTTGTCATTAGTTCTTTACTAATATTGTAAAAGTTCTCACTTTTGTGTCCTCTGTAGCACCAGTTTAATACTCATTATACGTGGCACGAAAACAAAATTTCTGTATTTATTTCTGTAATTTGTTTTATTTTTTCGAAATTGGTTTCTAAGCTGGTTGCTATTTAATTTGTTTCCTTTTTTCTCATTGACTTGAGGATATATGGATCTATCAACTTTAATGTACAATTATTTGTAGGGTTTTTAACTTTGTAGATGGAAATATTTTTTCATTTTTTTTTTGTTCAATAGATTTTGGAAAAATTTTTGTTTTAGGAGTATTATTTTAAAATTTTAATAAAAGTACCAGCCAATACCTACTAGAATAATAAAAGATAATTAACATTGCAGATATATTTTATTTAATCGACTGATGCATTTTGATAAATAAAATAAAAACATTTATTTATTTCGCAGTGTTTATGAATTTAACAAAATAAACAAAATCTCCTTCTCCAAACTCTAAATCTAAAGATTTGAGAAAAGTTTAATCTCTCCCTTCTATTACATTATGCACTGCAAATCACGAAATGTGTATAGTTTCTTCCAAATTGTGTGTTTCAGAATCATGATTATTAATCAATACATTGTCGATCATTCTCATTAATGTATTACAATAACAAAAATAATTTTGGAATATAGGTATCAATTTACATCGCTATTTAAAAAATCACTGGAAAATTTCATTGTAATTTCATCCCCTCTTTATCGTATTACACTCATTGTTTATCGCATGCTTTTATCATTTTGTTTGCCAATTTTTTTAGACTTTGCTAAGCTTGCAGCTGCCGAAGAATCCAGCGATGAGGACCTTCCAGGTATGATCGTTTAAGAAAAACCCACTTTTCCACCTTTCTGTCATTTGTCCTTAATATTCTCTTGTATTCAAGCATTCTATTTGAAGCTTTTATGATTATTGCTACTCTTGAGAGCAAATTCATTTTATTTTTAAAATGCTTTTTGAATTTCATTATTAGTTTTTAAAAAACTTCAATTTAGGTATTGCTGCCTGCAATTATCTTTTGAATCGTCCCCTAGAATTCTAGCATTTACTTAAAAAAAATGTATTGCTTCGGAAATTTTTCTTCCTTTATTTATAAACCATTTAGAAAATAAAATACGCTGCAAAATGTTTTACCACTTGCTACCATTCTTTCCAACTTTATCAAAACTGAATCATTAATTGCTACATTTAATTAGGTATTTGCCTGTTTTAAGTTTTGTTTCCAGACATCTAAAATAAAATACAATCCTTTTTTCAGAACTTCTCGATCCGCCAAAAGGATTTCGGCATATTCTAAAGGAAAAAGGCCCGGAAGCCTTCGCAAAAGCAGTTCGAGAACACAAAAGTTTACTTTTGATGGACACAACCTTCCGAGATGCTCATCAATCTCTTCTGGCAACTCGAGTCAGATCCCACGACTTGCTTTTGATTTCTCCATTCGTCGCTCACAAATTCAACAATCTCTACGCCCTGGAAAATTGGGGTGGTGCTACATTCGACGTAGCCTTGAGATTTTTGCACGAGTGTCCTTGGGAAAGACTTGAGGATATGAGAAAAGCTATTCCTAACATTCCTTTCCAAATGTTGCTCAGAGGTGCCAATGCTGTTGGTTACACCAATTATCCTGATAATGTTGTCTTTAAGTTTTGTGAACTCGCTGTTCAGACTGGAATGGACATCTTCAGGGTCTTTGATTCGCTGAACTATCTTCCGAATCTCATTCTTGGTAAGGATCCAAAATTTCTACTGCCTATAAATGAATTATTAATAATTAAATTAATTTTTCTGGCATTTAATCACCTATTACATACATTTTTTCAGGTATGGACGCAGCAGGAAAGGCAGGTGGA
Organism: Euceroptres primus; assembly: GCA_037177015.1. NCBI lineage: Eukaryota > Metazoa > Arthropoda > Insecta > Hymenoptera > Figitidae > Euceroptres > Euceroptres primus. Next base: position 11,496 of record JBAGKK010018331.1, on the reverse strand, counting down.
GTTGTTGAAGCGGCAATTTCGTACACAGGTGACGTGAGTGATCCAACACGAACGAAATACGACCTCAAGTACTACACGAACCTGGCTGATGAATTGGTAAAGGCTGGAACTCACGTCCTTTCAATCAAGGACATGGCTGGGCTCCTGAAACCAAAAGCTGCAGGTCTTCTAGTTGACGCCATCAGACAAAAACACCCTGACATTCCAATTCACATTCATACCCACGATACTGCAGGAGCTGGAGTTGCGTCCATGCTTGCTTGTGCTGAACATGGAGCTGATGTTGTTGATGTTGCTGTTGATAGTATGTCTGGAATGACGAGTCAGCCTTCGATGGGAGCTATCGTTGCTTCCTTACAAGGTAAACATATTGAATATTTTCCAATTGTTATGGACCAGTGAAGATATTGAAACATAATAAATATTTACCAATTGTAGGAACACCATTTGATACCAATTTGGAGCTGTGTGACATTTCCGAGTACTCGGCCTATTGGGAACAAACTCGAACCTTGTATGCTCCATTCGAATGCACGACGACCATGAAGTCTGGAAATGCAGACGTATACCTGAATGAGATTCCAGGAGGCCAGTACACAAATCTGCAATTCCAGGCGTATTCACTCGGATTAGGTGAATTCTTCGAGGATGTTAAGAAGGCCTATAGAGAAGCTAATATTCTTCTGGGTGACATCATCAAGGTCACTCCTAGCTCGAAGGTTGTTGGTGACCTTGCTCAATTCATGGTCCAAAATAAACTAACTGCTGATGATGTGCTCAGCAAAGCTGAAGAGCTGTCTTTCCCCAAGTCTGTGGTTGAATTCCTCCAGGGTGCGATTGGTGAACCTTATGGTGGATTCCCTGAACCTCTTAGGTATGTATAATTTAGAGAACGAAACCTAGAAAGCTGCAAGCAAATCATCACAGAAAATCCAAATGTATCATTTTAATCTGCAGCAAAATGAGAAATCGAAAAACAAAAGACTGTGACAATAGAATAAATGATCCACTTTAGATAAAACTAATATTGCTGCAGATTAAAATAATATCCCACGATTTACTGTGATTTTTAGTAATCAAATCATTCTATGGACACTGGTTTTAGCAGTAAGATAAGACAAGTTAAAGATAAGTTTTTAAATTTTTCGTTCAGGTCGAAAATTCTGAAGGACATGCCCAGAGTGAACGGAAGGCCAGGAGAAAATCTACCACCTCTTGACTTTAACAAACTCAAGGAGCAGGTCAAGGAAGTACATCCTCAAGCCACAGACAGAGATGTCATGTCAGCAGCTCTTTACCCAGAAGTGACAAACGACTATCTCACCTTTAAAGAATCTTTTGGCCCAGTTGACAAATTGGACACGAGAATATTCCTGACAGGGCCTAAAGTCGGTGAAGAATTCGACGTTACAATCGCGAAGGGAAAAACTTTGGGTATCAAGACTCTAGCTATGTGCGAAGATCTCACTCCAAATGGAGAACGTGAAGTCTTCTTCGAGATGAATGGTCAGTTGAGGTCCGTCTTCATCAAGGACAAGGAGGCAGTCAAGGTAAGAATCCTGTAGCAGATTCAATTTCTAGATATTTTGGATAAAATTTTAAAAAATAAATATAAAACAATTCAATTGAAATAAATTTGCTTTTCAGGAACTGCACATCCACCCCAAGGCCAACAAGGCAGATAAAAACCAGGTTGGCGCTCCAATGCCAGGAACAGTGATCGACATCAGGGTGAAGGTTGGTGATACTGTGGAAAAAGGAGCAGCTTTAATCGTCCTATCTGCAATGAAAATGGAGATGGTGGTCCAGGCTCCAAAGGCTGGAAAAATCAAAAGTCTCGATATTACGCAAGGAATGAAGTTGGAGGGTGAAGATCTTCTGCTGACGATGGAATAAAAACTGAAAAAATTGGAAAAAAGAACAGTGATTTTTGAAACGAGCTGGTCTCGTCAAACATAAGTTTGGAATGTTCTGTCTCCAATATAATTGAATTGATAATTGAAGAACTGAAATTGAAAAGGATCGTTGGACTTGAAAATCTACCGGTCAATTAATTATGTGCTATTCACAAAAGTTCTAAACCTTAGAGAACAATTTTATAAAGCATTTTTTAGAAGCTTTTGGACGTTAAGCGTCTTTTTTACGAGGCATTTGAAGAATATTTAGATTAACTGAAGGCTGGTCGGGCAAAAAGGCGTAAGTGCCAAAACGCGAATTTTACAGGAGGCACAAAAAACTGTCTAACTTTAACGTTTTTAATTTTAAAAAAAACAAGAAATTACTTTCGAAGTATTACTTAGCTCTACTGAATCGTGAAAGGAGCGCTTTGAAAAAAGCTGCCATCTACGAAAAAAATTAAATTATAAATACTTTTTTCGGACAACTAATGCTTTTTTTGTGACGCCACAACTCTCAGAAACATTTTGGGCCATAAAGGCGCAAAATGCACTTGTGGTTTATGGCAATTACGCCCTTATGTACTGCTTTTCTTCCCCTGACCCACTTCCAAATCGAACTGGACCATAATCTTCTACAGGGACATGAGTTGGGTCAAAACAATTAATTTAAGACAATAAAACAAATTTCCAAAAGGCACTTACGCCCTTTTGCCCGTCGAATCTTCAACTTAAGAATAAATATCACTTGGAAAATTTCAACCAAGTCAGAGTCCAACGATTATTTTGTTACTCTGCAAGATTCAAAAAACTTCATTTAAAAAGTGCCAAGTGGTGAAGTTTAGTGATTAATGAACTCTTTCGAGAGACTATATTGACTATATTCACCATAAAAAGTGAAACGATACAGTTGAAAATTGACTCCGTAATACGTTAAAATTGCAAATTGCGAATCGAAAAATCGCAAACCTAACTGTACAATATGAGCTATGAACAATATTTAAATGCGAAAATGCAAAAAATACGTCAATAGAGTTTTATAAGTAGCACAATATGTCAGAATTGCCATATTTAAAGCCTTATAAAAATTAAAATATTAACACAAGTCCGAATATCACCTATAAAATTTTAAAGCAAATCCTAATTTAAGAAGGCAAAAATAGATGTAAAAATTGATTATTTTCCTTCAATCTACATTAAAATTTTGGACTTGAAACTCTTCTAAAATTTATTTATTTGCTCGTAATGAAAAGTAATCATTATTGCTGATTATTGTGATATAAGGAAAGAAGGTTTATATGTCCCTGAATGATTGTACAAAAATGAAATTAAGTATAAAATAATTATGATTATAATTATTGATTCTTTGGTGCTTTGAAAATAGGTTTTTAGAATTCGTGACCTAATCAAAAGGAACAAAACTGCTCGTTTATTGATTAATCGACAGAATTCTTCTCCGGGTCAACAAACTATTTTTAATCGAGAAACTTTGGGTTCATGATTTCTTTTTCTGAAATTTCCCAAAATTATAGCAAAATAGACACTCTCCGGGTTAACGAACTATTTTTAATCAAGAGACTTTGTGTCCATGATTTCCTTTTCTGAAATTTCCCAAAATTATAACCAAAATAGACAGAAATTAGAACATGGATACCTAGCGCGAGGGATGTTTTTGTTCACGTAGAAGAAAAAGAATAATAATGCTCGTTATAAAAAAATGTACATAAATAGGAAAAAAATTATTCCAGCTAGAAAGTTGGAATCATTTTTTCTTAATTCCAAGATGAAATAATCCGGTTTAATAATTGATATTAATTTGTAAATTAGGTGCAAGGACTATTTTTTCGCAGATTTTATTTTATTCGTGATTTTTATAATATACGTATATAATTAATGCAATTAAAAATATTATACAAAACGAATATGCACAACGATAAAGAAAAAATCTGCAAATTAATAATCTGTTGAAGAGTCTCGAGAATAAAGATGCGTCTTAAATTATTGGCGAGTCTATTTTATGCTTTTATTTAAAAGTTAAGCTTTTCGAAAAATCGGTACTGTACGAACCTTAACTAGGACGTAATGCCACTAGATGACTAGAACAGGGGTCTCCACAATCCACAGGTGCAGCGTGACCCAGGATCAACTGGTGTTTTTCACTTTTTCAGGATCTACCAGTTTTTTTTTTCGAGAGAAAATTTATGACCCCTTGAAAGAAAATCTTAGTTGAAAGGGTTCAGTTTGTAAATCTAAACCAGGAGGAACCCTTTTTTCTGGTATAACTTTAGGGCACTTCGATTCAGGTAAAGGATTTTCACAGTTCTGTGAAAGCTGAGTAGATCCGACTTACTGGCCTGGAATCGACGGTAGATACAGGATCTACAGGATCGTTGGAGACCCCTGCACTAGAAGCTATCTTGCATTATCTCACTATATATTATATTGTATATTCCATGTCACCAACGCTACTCTAGATTATTATAGGAATGGATTTTGAAAAAAATTAAAAAATATCCCAGTGAAGAATAATCGAAAAATCTGATTTTGGTAGAATTTTTTCGATATCGTCTGAAATAATTATTGTACAATTTTTCTTTATTCGCAAATACGAAATGATGTCTGTTGATGAATGAAATATATTATATGAAACTTTAAACATGTTGTTAAATTTATTTTTACAACTCTTGTAATATTTTTTAAAAAATAAAATAATTAATTAATTAAAATTATTTTACAGATTGGAAAGTTTAGAAATTTTGCAATTTAACAGTTGAGAAATATTTAATTTATAGTTTAATTTAAAAGTGTCTTTAAGTGCTTTTTAAAAAAATATAGACCAACATATCTCCAAATTCAAATATTCGCGCGCTCTGAAACCATGAAAAAGGGATGGGTTGCTTTCAGGAATTCTCCTTTATCATCCAATTACAGTAGGAACTGTACCTTTTCAAGATTTCGGGCGGAGTGTTGAAATGATACAGGTTACTCGGTGGGATTTTGAACATGCGCAGTAGGCATTTACGCATACACGTATGTATGCTTGAGAAAGTGTAAACTATCTGCGCAAGCGTTAATCTACCATAGCGTTTGGTAGCGACTAGTGGTGGGGGCAACAGATGAGGGGAAACTGAAATGATACAGGTCCGACTGTAACATAGAGGAGTTTTAGACAGGGATGGGCATCATAATTGATCATAATATATGACGCAACAGATGTTTGTGACAGGTGACAGGTCTGTCAAAAATTGTTCATCAAAACATCAAAACTAAATTCATTAATTCATTCACATTCATAATTTTCAACAAATAGTCAAAAATGGTCGAATCGAGCAGTGAAATTTGTGACCTTCATAATGTCATCTTGCAGGAACACGAGAAACAGGTTAGGGATCGAAATAGCTATAATTACAAAAATTGTTCTATTGCTCATTAAATATTAACATTCCTTACAACCTACTTTCACTTTTCATTAGGCACAAAACAATTTAAAGAAAAAACCTAAAAGAATATTAAAGTTTTCGGATGGAGTCCTTGAAGAATATTCATCAGAGGACGAAACTGATGCAGCGACAGAAAAACAAGAAGCTGTAACTGTCAACCCTGTAAGTTTTTCCTTTTGTAACAACAAGATGTCACTAAGTAAAGATTATTGACAAACCGAATCACAATTCTAAATATTTTATAGAATAAAATTTTTTATTGCCTTTTACTTTCTTACTTTTGCTATAAAGCAAAAAGTTTTGTCTAAAAATTAATATTAATATAAACTTGATTTGACAAAGAAAACCTTGACTTGGCTTCCATGGGCTTGGTACCAAACTGTATGGGCAAGTGGAAAAGTTTTAGATGGTTGCGATAGTGTGGGAGAATATTTAGCCGAATTTTTCGGCATCACAACACCCAAATATCAATTCGAAATTGACGAATACTATCGAATCAGAGCTGCTGAAGAAGATTTGCTAAAACGGGAAGACCTTGAAATGGGTGGCTGGACTGAACGCAATAAGAACAATCTCATCCAGAAAAATGAGGTGAAATAATATCCTGCAATTAAGTAAACTTTGACTGTTTGCACACAGTTTTTAAATCCTCTCACACAATCTTATATATTTTCAGTCGTGAAAAAATTTGGCACGAAAATGTATTATCGCACCGCTTCAGTACACACGATTGAATGTGATTTGTGGAAAGCCTTATAAAAATTACAAGGACAAATGATTTAAATAAACTATATTTTTGCACTCGTGCAGGTAAAGGCATACAACTGTTGTGGTTCTTGCTTCGATCTGAGCAATGTACTAAAGACCTTTCAAAAGTATTTACCATAAATATTCTATTTTTATTGTACTTTTATAATTCAATAGTAATTGTACAGTACAACGTTTTTGTAGTTTAGCAAATACGCAACAGTATTCAAAGTTTTTAATACTTTCGATAACACTATGTAAAAAAGTTGGCCAAATTCTACGGCATCCTGATTAAATTTGTACAATTTGTCGACATCAGGCTAATAAATCTGTCAGTGCTTAAAAAGTTTTATCGTTATTATTGCAAGTTAAAATTCTAATCTGAAATTACAATATTATCTATGGTTTTAAAATAACCATTCATTCTCTACCAAGTTTTAAAAAACTATTAATTAGGAACTTTTTGTAAACAATACTCGGACTTAAATTTAAATCGGAATTTAAATCGCAATCACATTTACGCCAACGTGTGATTAAAATGAAGAGTTTTTAATATTGCGGGTAGAAATGTAATACTTTAAGACTCGGGGACGAATCTGTGCAAAGCACTGGTGAGGATCAGCAACGAGCTCTGAAGACCTTGTGGAAGGTGTCTTTGTAGCCAGGCACCCTTGTATTGTTCGATGTGAGCCAACATCTTATTTGCTATATCAGTCCGGAAAGTAGGAGGTAAATTGCTAATACCTAGATTTATCACTGCCAACCCCATGTTACTGTTTGGATTAACGCCCACGCCGATCAACGTCCTGCCAATTTTACAGGCTGTCAGCATCAGATCCGCCGTCAACTGAAGCTCCTGCATCTCCATCGAGGCAAACTTGCAAGTTACATTTCCCTCGTAAAGAGAATGGGAAACTCGCTTGATTTGCTTTGTCATTTTCTGTAAATCATTTTCTCATGTAGAGTATTTCTGATTCTACTTTGTATCTACTTTACCTTTTGCGGATATTAATAAACTCACCATAAATAAATCAGCCGAGAGATATTCTAAATTAACATTATCAGGATCAGTCAACAATCTGTATAAAGTAGACCCTCTATTGTCAGGTATTTGTTGTAAATCACCAGCGTCTTGATTTTTACTCAGAATTAAGACAAAAGTGTCCACGCGACCCAATTCCAAAATTGCACTTCCAATTTTATACTCCAAGTCGTGAAAGACATGCGAGTCCAATAATTTGCTTAGCGATCTATGACTGAAAAAGAAGCAACGTAAATTTTAGATACAATTTTTATAGAGAAAAAAAGACTCGGTAGTTTTAATACTCACTGGTGTTTAATAATTGATCCACCCTGTTCGCAGTTGTCGTAAATTTCGGCGGATCCCATGTCTATCTCGGTAGCCGGATTCCACGATAATCCAGCTCCTATAAGATATCCAACCCATGAAAATGTATGAGGAGTTAAATGATGACTACCCGACCAATGCGCGACAATTATGCCGATCGAGTCTTGCTCCAAAGCAGTTTTTATTGCATTTTTTGTGTTTGCAAAAGTCGAAGCTGGACATCCAGCAAGACTATTATAACTTGCTGTTCCTGAACTCGGAAGTACATTACCACCTGCGATTCTGAATGGTTCGGTCCATTCGGAAAAATCATAGTCTGCCTGCAATAGAATTTCCTTATTTTAGAAATTAGACATTTTTAAACCACAGCTTGTTCAATGTTTTCAGAAAAAAAGCTTACCTGGAAACCATATTCGACTAGAATCACATTGCTAGGAACGCTGCGGAATTCCGCCTTGGGATGTAAACCATTGGAACAAAGTAACAAAGTGGTGTCTGAATTTAAATTTAAAATGTGCCAAAGTTCTTGCAAACACGAGTAAGACTTGAATACTTCAGACATGTCCGTCTCCACAGTCTCGTTAATCGACAAATTTAAATCCAGATTGTCTGGTTGTACCAGCAAGCTTGCTAATCTTGGTCCCACGTGAACGTAAGTTAAACTCGGAAATGTTGCCAAAAGTTCTTGGAAAATCGGCCACATTTGAGAAAGATGGCGTTGAGTTACATTCGAATCGACATCGAGCGCTGGCACTAAATCCAAATGTCGATCCCTGCAGTGTTTCAAATAATAATTAATATTGATTCATAAAATGCCATTTTCAGTTATACTGCAAATAAATTTAAAATACATGCCTGCAATATCGATCAAGAGTAACCATTTCCGATCTCGAATAACAAAGTTGCCAATCACAACTCGGAGTCAGTCTCGAGTATAAATGCAGATGCGATATTTTGAAGGCCGACCACAAATCTATCATATGCAACAGGTATTCCAAAGTCGGAATGCGTCCTCTTGGAGAAATATCCAATAAGATTCCCCTGTGTTTGAACCTCGGTTCATCTTTGATCAAAACGCTTTCGATTTCACATACCTCTGGTGCGTTTGGATTCTTACTTAGTCTAAGAATTTGTACAAAAGTGCAAACCGCATAGTGCAAGCCTGCCAAGCTTCCAGCGCTGATTTTAATCGCACTTTGTGATATGTGAAGTTGATAACCCTCGGCGACATTAAAAAGTTTTCTGTTGACTATGCACTCTATTCTGTTGTCCCCCAACCATCTTCCTGATCCTGGTTGAACTTCTCCGATCTTTACATCATATCCAAGGTCCAGCAAATACGTTCTGCTAATTTCCCATACGTCCAGAATCTTGTGAATAGATTCTGAACCCTGAAAAATATTCATCACGAAATTAATTACATTTACCATGAATTGATATAATTAATAATGAATGCAATTATCCCATAAAAACTGAATCCCTACTTGTATAATAGAAATAAAAAGCTCCTTCCCAGCAATGAATGGCGGAGACGAGTTTCCAAGTTCTAATATAGTTTTCGGTTCCGGCCATAAAAGACTATAAATTCCACTTTTATCAGCTATCGAACGGATTGGACTCTCCGCACTAGATTCTCGATTTAAAATGTCGTACCCCGGATCTGAAGATTTGTTTGACTCCACGGAAGGTTGACTCGCATGTACGGAAACGCTTTGTTGGCTGAAATTAACCTCCGGGAACTGACCTGTTGGACTGTGCATGGTTTCACCCTCTTTTGAAAATGAATTGGGCACAAATTTCTGTAGTAAGGCTTGCAAGGCAATATTTCCACGTGCGAGGTCATATGGGGTTTTTCCTGTAAATTGTCTATTAAAAAAATCACAGTGAATTATTGTATCAATTGTCAAGGTGTTTTTCTGACTTTACTCAATCATCATAAATTACATTAGGAGTTGTTTTTTTAAACGATTGATAAGCTGGATTCGATAAGTAGTTGATGTATAAGGTTGCATTTTTAGTTACACCTTACGCTTTTAAAGTCATGTGTGCTAATTTCATAATAAACCCAATTAAAAAATTTTTTTTAAAAATAATTATAGTGAATAACTTTAAATATTTTACCCTTTAACAGCACGAACAAGAGGATTTGCTCCTGCACGTAGCAATTCTTCGCAAATGGTAACATCACCACGATTTACAGCATCGTGTAATGGAGTAGCACCGCAACCATTTTCAGAATTTACATCTCCTCCTCTATCTGCATGGGAGAAAATTACTTACAAAACGAAAAATTCAGAGTAAAAAGCGACAAGATAGAGTTGGAAAAATAATAAATCGTACCAATAAGGCAGGCCACGATTTCTTTGTTCCCATAACATGCAGCCCAGTGCAAGGGAGTATTTTTACTACCCTCAGAATCCCAAGAATTAACGTTTATACCTGCGGCCAATAGTTGTTCCACTCTTTCTATTCTGAAAATTAATATTTTACCATTAATATTTTGCTACGAAAATTACCAGCTCTGAGTGTAAATAAAAAAAAAAAAACATTACTCTGAAGCTGCTGTTGCTCTGAGCAATTCTTCTACGTAGATGTGACGAACAATGTCACTCGAAGCTACATCCAATGCATTACGACCCTGGGCATTTTGAATCGCAGGATCTGCACCACAACTTAACAAGGTTCTGACAACATCAACTTGGTTTACCTAATTGCAATTTTCACCCAATCGATTTATTAATTTACTTTTAAATAAATTATTTTCTTCGTATAGAGTATATTTTTCATATACGCATATGACTATATTTACCTTTGAAGCAAAACACAAAAATGTTCCTTCTTCAAGAAGTGGTTGATTCAGAATTTTGTCTTTGGTAATACCATCACCAACGTTGCCATTATCACCTAATATAGAATTAATAAATATGGAAAATATATCCTTTTACTTTCTGAAATATATAATCTTTGCAAAGCATGTTAATTTTTTTAATTTTACCAAATTTGAAAAATTACTTTACGAAAAATTACAAACAAAATTAAAAATTAAAAACCTAATTTTAATGCAATACATGCTTCTAACAAAAATACTATTTTTTATTTGTAAAACCTAGAATCACTACAAATAATCCAAAATTCAGAAAATGCTGCACAAAGCAGTAACCACATGTAAAGTACAACTTGGGGGCCATTAGTAAAATTTAAAATAGAAATTAACACTTGAAATGAACAAGGAGATGCTTAAATAAAAATTTTTGAACGTTATTTTAAAACTTAAAAAAATACAATAAGCAGATTTAGGTTATGGTATATACGTACATGCATCTAATAACGATCTTATAATGTCCGTGCGACCGTGTTCTACTGCGGTGCGAATATTTTCACATATATCTTGCATTGCTGAACTTCCTCACTTTGTCAGAATTATTTCTGCATCATGCAAAATCGCGAAAATCAAAGCCACGTCGAACTGTCAAATGATGTGTCAAACAACTTTTAAGGTTATGTTCCTCTCGGCACCGTCGGCATTCTGCTTTTTTAGACTTTTTTTTTATTCCAAGACATTACTAAACATGTTTTCATGTATCAGTCGCAATTGCAATCACAAAAGAAATATAAAAGTATTTATAAATGTAAGATAAAGTGGGGTTATTAAATATTATATTTCAAATTTGTTTTTATGCAGATTTTTGAGTCGACCCTACTAAAAAAAAGTCAGAAATCGTCAAAAAAAAGTCAGGACTTCTGACCAGTTTCGTTACGTTTCTGACCGGAAATCGTCAGGAAAAGTCAGAATTGTTCAGAAATCATCAGACTTTAGGATCTGAGGGGTCCAAAGAATAGAAAGCTATAAAACCCTAATCCCTTTTATATTACCGACGTTATTTATATTATTTATTTATACATATTCTCTCTTTACTTATATTTAATTATTAATATTTATTTACTAAATGATTCTAAAGGTGGATCTCAAAATTTTTGTCCGTTTTTGTGTATCTCTTTCTCTTTACAAGATACGTTATATTTATCCCAATTAAAAATTTTTTAGGATAATTTTTAGGTATCTGAA
>JBAGKK010018320.1:0-11618 GCA_037177015.1 Euceroptres primus | reverse complement strand
TTACAAAAACTATCATAAATTATCATTTAATAATTAAATTGAAAATAAATAAAAATTTTGAATGATCATAATGGGAATTAATCTTAAATTTCATTTTTTGTTGTAATGTTCAATACAAATTTAAATTGTTATAAAAAATTTGCAATAAACCTTTTATTTTATTTTACCCTGTTCTGAGATTTATATTAATTTCTCTCTTATTTTAACAATATAAGTTACCAGAATACGTTTTCATGAAAGATGCAGTTTTTAAACAATTATGATTGAGTAATACAAACCAATGAAATAAATCGTAGACTCTGGAAGAATGGAATCGTCAAGATTTCTTTTATTTTGCAATAAGTGTATACCATACACAAAATATATACACATTCAACTCTCACAAAAGTAAGAATATGTACGTTGTTATGGGACTTATATTACGGTGATACGACGAGGTCGTGCCTTCTCGATACTGATTATCGACGCCCCTTTTCTTATTGTTTATTTATAACTGACTCATTATTGTTTGATGATCAACAATTTTTTTAAATTTAATTTAAACCTAGCAAGATATTTTTCCAGAAAAATTACGTAAAATTTTCTTCAATACATTTTTTATGTTGTTGCGACCCTCCTTTGAATTAAGAACGATGATTTTGTGCCTTTGGGGTCTAGGATATTGATTATGATTTTAAATCAAATCTAAAAATTTAAAAAGTAATAGCTGCTGTATAATTATAAATTTTAATATAAGCTACAAATGATTCCTGTAATTATTATATTACATTTTTTATTAATATGATCAGAAACTCAAAACTTTTTTTTATAAAAGACTGCAATAAATTTTCTGCCATTTCAACCAGTCAGCTTTGTGTTGATCAATTATTTATTATTTATTGTTTCTGATTTTCTTTGTCTAGGAGTAAATTAATGATGGATGAAACAAATGCAGTACCGGTGAGTGTTTTTTTATCGCAATAAAAATAAAAATATTTTGTAAATCCGTTAATTAAAAAGAAATGTTTTTGATAAAAGAAATTTTTGATAATTGTGTGCAGATATCAACGAGAATTACCGACGTCGTTGGAAGTTTAGTAGGTTCCAGTTTTGAATCATTAGCACAAGTATCTTTTGGTCAAACTGTTCTCAAATTGATGGATCGTATTTTGTGGGTTGTTGAGAAATCTGCCCAGTGGAGTCTTCCAGTCCAAGAAGTTTCATCAGGTTCATATTTTTTTATCTTATTCATAGTAATAAAATCACTTCTTTACACTTACTTCAATTTCAATATTTCGCCTTCTTTAATTAATTAGCATAATTGATAAAGAAAAGAAAAACTTAAATCATTAAGCGCCGAATAAAAAATTACTGTGCCGGTGTTCGATATAAGTCTCCCTTTATTAGAGAAATATCTTCATTTTAATTAGATGATTTATTTTTTATCTAGAATTATTTTACTGTCCTAAAAAATTGTGATAAAATTAAATTTAAGAATTTTAGACTTTAGAAAATTTTAATTTTTAGGTTCCAGTTTCAAACTTGAAAATCATGGGAATTAGATTTGAAGGCTCTAACATAGCACAACAGTTGCCGCAAACTTGCCTAAAATTTACGGTGCAAGGCTCGTAAGCTTGCACCGTAAAGTTTAGGCAAGTTTGCTGCAAGTAAGAATATCTCAGCCTTACGGCAACCTTGCGAGGCAAGATGAGAGAAACTTGCATCGTTATTTTGAGGAAAACTTGCATCGTTAGTTTGAGGGAAACTTGCATCGCTAGTTTGAGGAAAACTTTCGAAGTAATATTGAGGAAATCTTGCAGTACAATATGGAGGTAGGGTTCAGGGAGCGCTCTATTATATATATATATATATATATATATATATATATATATATAAAATCCCGAAAATTTATATAATTATAATGAATTAGAAGGCCAGTAAAAAACAAGTATTCAAATAATAATTGATACTTTTATGACAACCGTGAAATTAGCCTTCTAATTCACTATAATATATATGAACCATACCTAAATATTGCAATGCAAGATTTCCTCAACATTACTTCGAAAGTTTCCCTCAAACTAGCGATGCAAGTTTTCCTCAAAATAACGATGCAAGTTTCTTTCAAGGTTGCCGTAAGGTGAAAATATTTTTACTTGCGGCAAATTTGCCTAAACTTTGCGGTGCTAGCTTCCGAACCTTGCACCGCAAACTTAAGGCAAGTTTGCTGGAAACTGTTGTTCTATGTGGGCTTTTCCAAATTTGGAAGGTCTACATTTTTAAAAATGATTGCTTGATAATCTTGATATTTTATTATCCTGAAAAAAATCAAATTTTTTCATTTAGATGAAAATGGAAAGACCTTTGGAGAGATTGAACTTGTTAGGCCACTTCCATGGATTCTCTTCCTACCTGTGATAATTTTATTACGAGCCATGAGATTTGGACTCAACGTAGGAGCTTTCATCGTTGGATATCCGAAAATCCAGCCTAGTGGAGTGGTAAAGATTTATTTTTTGTTTTCAATTAATTAATCAATCTTGAAAAGAGTTTATTCATCAAAAACTTGAAAATAATTCTGACCTTAAATTTTTATTGAAGCCTAAATTATGTAAGTAGATTAAAATAAATAAGCTGATTAGTCGAGAGTGTTATCTGTTCCACAATTTTATCGTCTGACTAAAATCTTTTTTTATCTACTGCCTTAATCGCGTATGAGATTATCTTCTCTAGAACACTATTAAATTTTTGCTATCTTCATAATCCAAAAATCAATTTTTCATTTTTAAGAAATAAAAAATTGTTTTATAGGTAAAATTCGTACAAAAACGCAGAAGACAGTTGAGGACGATAAAGAACAACGGTTTGAAGAGTATGCGTGCCCGAAAAATGATGACAGCGAAGGTAAGAGTCAGAGGCAGATTTGCTGTTTAATTTTGTGTGATTAGAGTCCAATTAAAACTAACGACAATATCGCATGCGACGTCGAATCTACCAGGAATCTTTAAGTCCTTGAATGTTCCCGAAACAATGAAAAAACAAAAAGCTCGATAAATCGTGGTGGTGGGTGTAGGACAAGGGGTTGGCAAAGAACGAGGCCAAGAAGAGCCTAATAAGGTCGATCCAGCTGACACTATCCACTCTTTCTTGCTTGGATGGGTACAGGACTTCTCCATCGCCTCCTCCTACAAGGATCCAGGTCTTCAACAATTTTGATACCGTGAGTATCTTATATTCCTTCTCTCTTCCCACCCTCACTGTCTTTGAAATCAATCAGTTCATTTTCGGGGAATCGAAAACGAGAATTGTGTCGAAGATCAATAGCCAGAATCTTCTAGATTTCCTGGTATCCATGGATCGGATATGATGCTGGATTAAAGGGAAAGAAATGGGAGGGAAGAGATAAGTTGATTAAAATTGAAGATGAATTTAATCTAGGATGATCCCGATGCTTTGATTTGTGTTCCTCTCTATTGGTTTTATTTGTTCGTCCACACTGCTTAATTTTGCTTTTATTTTGTTCTTAGTTATTCTCGTATTTGTGTTTGAAGTAATAAAGTCAGAGGTGGAAGATCCTAACCACAGACGATCAAGAGATTATTACACCCGACATGCAAAATAATCACAGTCGATTTTGAAATACATCACAGTATAGTCAGACTTTGTTTATCATCAGGCATCTGTCTCGTGCTTTCTGATAAAAATAGAGCTGGGACAGACTCTGATAAGAATTTGAATGAGCACAGTCTACCAACAAGTCTGACCAAGAAAGTATCACAATTAAGTTTCACATTTGAAGTTAAGGGAAATCTTTTTATCAAAGCGATTTAAAAACATTCTTTCATTCATGCTGAATTTCTTGAGGGAAGATAAACAATGGTCGAAACCCAAGTTCATATAATAAGGAAAGTTAAGACAAATGTCTTAGCTTTTAAGAGTTCAGACAAATATTAAGAAGACAACAGTTAAGACAAGTTTTAAGAAGACAAAAGTTAAGACAAATGTCTTAACGTTTAGAAAAGTAAAAAGATCGTTTATTATTGTGACAGGCAATTTGATTTTTTCGAATGAAAATCAGGACCGAATTATTTTTAAGTACAATATGATGTGTAAGTCCTTTTTTCCTTTCAGGTTACAACTCTTTCTGGAGAAAAATCAAGTACAGAATCGACCACGAGCCCACATCGAGCTGATTCGAAGCGCAAGTTTTTCGAAGTTGCAACGTCTTCGAGTGATGATTCTAGTAACTCTGGGGACGAAACTCTTAAATCACAAATCGATCGCTTAGCTTCTGAGGACAGCAATGACGATCTTGATTTCGACGTAAATTATTTAGAGTCTAGACCTCGTTTCTTTTTAATAGATTTACTCCAAAACTCAAATTTCATTTAAATCAAATCAATTTAAATTTAGATTCTAATATTTGATTTTTTCAGCAAAAATAATTTGTTGAGAATGAACTTAGAGCTTTTTTATTACGAGGGCAGTATCTTCAGCAATAAAATATAGCGGAGTAATAAATAAATTAATCACATTAACAACATTTTATGTCGCACACATGCGACATTTTACAACAGTATGCAACTCGTAAATTTGTAAGGAGAAAACCTTGAGACTTGACCCTTCTTGGACAGATAGCCTGGCTACACTTTGATACGCAGTCTGCTTCACTTATATTTTTTGTTCGTTATAGCATGCTAAAAAATACCTTTTATGAGGTAATGAGTCATTTGACGTCTCAAATGAAGATGTAATCGTTAAAAATTGCTAATTCGCACGTGCAGAAGATTAGCCACTGTTTTTTTTGTTCCTTGAGGCGGCAAAAGTTCAAAGTGCTCTGAATTTAAAAACAAAAAGAAAAGCAAATGGAAGCTTTATATAGTTCATTCTTTCATCATTTCTATGAATGTGAAAGTTAAAAGGAAAAAAAAATTGTATGTAATTAAGATTTTCAAGCTGAAAGTTTATTAGATTAAAGATTTACTAATTAAAAGTTTATTAATATAGTTAATTGAAAATTGAATGAGATTAAAAAGTTGGATTTTAGCCTGGAAGTAGAGAAAACAAATATGCAATGCAAGATTGAACAAAGTCCATATTGACGAAAGTTAAACATAATGGAAAATAAAAAAATTGATTTTGTTATCACATCGGCTGAATAAGCTTATTTTTTTATTTTACTTTTTTCCTAACTTAAAAGATTTGAGTATAATTAGAAAACAATTCAGTTAGATTTCAATATTCCGAATTGGAAAGATTTTTGAATGATAATTTTTAACCGTTTCAGCCTGAAGGATATTCATCGGGTGGCTCAATGGAAATGAGCATAGATGATGATGTTTCCATAACCGAGGCCATGGAACTCCTAGTTGAAGCTAAACAAGATTTAACAAAACTCAGCAAGTCTCCAAAGAAAATAGAAGAGGAACCAATTCCAGTTGAGGTAAAAATTTTAATTCTCCAAGTCTAATTTTTTTATTATCATTAATCTGGGAAAGAGATTTTTTATAAAAAAGGGATATGATTGTCAACAAGAATAAATTTCGTCTGAAAAAGAATTTGAGATTTTTTTTAATAGATAAATATAAAAAACTAAGGTCAGGGTAGAAATGAATAATGGCAATAAATTTTCCCAGAAAACAAAAGAGACCCTAACGCACGAAAACTCAGGCGCCAATCAAGGGGTTGAAATCTCCGTGGGACAAGAAAATTATTATTCACCGAATAATTTTGGGACAGATGGGGAACTGGCCTTTTATTCTCCAATCAGTTCGAAGAGCGTCTCTCCAGAACGATCAAATTCCCCCATTAAACGTGAGTGTTCTTTCACACGAGCGTTTTGTCTGGCGGCATTGCGTGGCGCCTCCACAAATGATAAAAAATTCTTCGCCAATGACTGACAAGTTACGCTAATAATCTTTGACCTCGAATATTTTATTCGCCACGGACGATAGGAAAGCAGTATAACAATCATTATAATAAAGTGCAATGTCTTCATGAGCTATTTTACAAACAACTAATAAAAGTTGTATCTCGTTGTACGAGAAATCAACGTCCATAGAATATGCTGCTTTCTTTTTAATCTGAATCAATCATCAAATGAAGAATTGAAGATTGTAGGTGACAAAACCTCCAAACGCATCAAAATCATCCATTATTACTAAATTTAAAAATACAAATTATTTATTTGCATTATTTTGCACCTATTAGGCATAAAAAATATTTTTATTCATATTATATTTTTATTTATTTTATTTTTATTTAAAAAATATTTTTTTGTACATTTTTTTTTCTTGACGCTTGAGAGGTTTGGCGCCAACATTCTTGAAATGTTTATCGCCAGTTAATATGAAGTTTAATTTAAAATCGATTATCAGGGTGTCTAGCAGCCCAGGAAATCGTGAAAAACCCGGGAATTCGGTTTCACCGGAAGAAAACCGGGAATTTTATTTCAGATTGGGAATTTTTTAAGTTAATGATAAAATCTACTTATTTTCACTTGATTTACGGCTATTTGTAAAGGGGAAAAAATAAATTTCGAAAATAAAAAAAAATGAACATTAACTTTTATTTTTGCAAAATGTAAAAAAAATGTATAATTTAATGTTTAAGATAGGGGAAAAATGCTAATGTGTTTATTTCGTAAAAAAATTATAAGTTATCTAGGATAATATATACGTTTATACCCGTATTCTTCAGTTTCGATCATTTGTCAATTTTATATGTATTTTTTCGTAAAAGGTGAAAGGCGTGAAAGATCCAATTAATAAAAATATCTCTTAGAATTGATAAAGTCCGAAATGTTTCCTATCAATACTAAAAGATGTTTTTATTAATAGGACATTTCACACGAAGAAAATGTATATAATATAAACGTTATTGTAAATAAAAAATGTAAAAATGGTCGGGAAAGTGAAAAATTTGGTCGGGAAAAAACCGGGAATTTCAAATGGCCTGATCGCTAGACACCCTGATTATTGATTGCTTTTCACTTTACCCATCTCAAAATTAATCAACAGTCTGGAATGAATTAATGGGAATATGGATTGATTAATTTATTCAATTTGAAATGTTGGTACCAAGTCGTCTATTTATTAGTTTGATAAATTCCTTTTTTGAGAATTAAATTCCATAGGAAACTAATTCCATTGATATTTTTTATCAATTCCTTTTTTTATACTTGATGCTGAAAATTTGAAATTTTTGATAGATGCTTCTTTAAGACAGAAATAATTTTTTTTTTTAAATTAAGATTGAAACATGCGTAAACTTTAGAAAAGAAGATTAGAGATATTTTCTCTGCACACTAATGCATAAACAGGAGAATAACGATATGTTAGTATTGAGGTCCGAAGTTCAGTAATACGGTTCATAACAGATAATGCAAGTGAACCAAAGCAAAGCCAGCTTTTTGAAGTCTTAAACATTCCGATGGTTTATCGAAGCATGAAATCGCTAAATTAATTATTCACATAATAAAAATGCGAAAATTACGTTTTGACGCCATGTGAAACGATCGTGTCAAAGCACACTAGGTGTTGGTTGGTGCATGATAATAATACCTAAGGAATTTCAATTAGAATTATTCATTAATTTAGGAAATAATAATTTCTTTTCTGTTACTCAGAAACCCAAATCAGAGAAAGCAACGCAAAATCCAGTGACTTAGGCAATGGTGATCTGAAGGTGAACGAAGGGCTCGTCTCGTCAGGTAATATCAAATGTTTAATTCATATTTTATCATTTATTTATCAATTTCATTTTTTAAATTTAAATATTGACACCAAATCATTATAACTGTGATTTGGTGCAATTCTTCTTTATTTCTCTTTATTTCTCTTCGAAAATATGAGTACTTAAAAATTAAAATATTTTTGAAACCTAAAGTTTCGATTAGTTCTAAACTTTTTCCAATTTTCCCGAATTGAATGCACATGAATAACTATTTGCTCCGAAATAACATTTCTTCAACTTTAAAATGAATGACCAAATCAGAATGTTCAAATTGAAGGAAATTTTTGAAGTGAGCACACAATTGTTTCGTGCAGAATATCATTTGCACTATCCAGGATATTTGCAAAGTTCCATCTATCATTTTTTTACCTCATAATCTTTTACCTAATTGTAAGAATATTAGAAACCAATTATTTACCTACATGTTAAAGAAATCACTCTTCTTTCTCAAGCACCTTTGAATTTTATTATTTGAAATTCATTTTTAATCACTTTAATAAGTTGGAATGGTCAAACTCTACAAATATCCTGCATTTTAAAATCGAACAATTTTTACAGTTTTTTATGACATTTCAGAAAACGATATTTCAAGGGTTCCCAGAAAAGATGTTACAAATGGTCACGTTGAGGGGAAGAAATCAACACATAGTGGAAAATTCAATCACAAACACAGACGTTCTAGCCATGGAAATCGTAAGAAAAAGTAATCGGACGAAGATTGTTATTCTTGTTGTTTAAATGTAACTTAAAAATTGTTCGATTTATTGAAAATAAGATTTTCTGTTGCATCGTTCATGTGAGATTGTTACGCGATATTTTTGAAACTCGTTCAAAAAAGTTGTTTGTCTATTAAATATTTTGTTTATGTATTTTTTAAAATTTCCTTTGACTTTCGAATAATCGCGTAAAAAAAACAAAGATTTAGACCCATCTTCAATGTTTAAGATGTAGTGTGTTATTTTTAGGAACATTTTTACAATTTCAAGTGAAAACAATCAAATCATTCGAGTCATTTACTTTTTAAATCGAAATATCAGGAAAGAGTCATTTTCATATTATCATCATCATTTCGCCATTTTTCATACTCTAGTTTTGACAAAAGTTCGACGAATAAATCGGGCCCTTTCATATTTAAGAGATGAGCTTATATGGAAAACTGTTCAAATTTCGACTTTAAGTGCAACTGAGAGCAAAAGCTTCTTATTGTTTGTTTGTACTTGAATTTGTGTTACTAATAAGTTATTTAATCTCGTAATCGGAATCGTATCATGGATTCAAGTAGTGTTAATATGTTAATTGTACCTATAAAATACTCTTAAGAAAAAAAGATGCTTAAGTGGAATAATTCTTTTGTTATTTTTTTCCTTCCTTATAATTTAGATTTCTTATTTTAACTTAGCTTTCAAAACTACTGCAAAAATGGCGAATTTCTACTTTTTTGAAAAACTGGCTTAAGAAATCAATAAGAGCTTTTTCAATAAGGAATAATGATAATTTCCTCATTTTTTGCATATCCTAATCCTAATGTCTATTCGAGTCATAATTGCCGTGTCTGACTAAAGGCTTAATCTCCTGAGAAAAGAGAATTAAGAGCCTGAGTGAAGAATATACATTTTGGTCAGCCTTTAATTTTAGAACAGGATAATTAATTTTATTACTATGAAACTACTGTAAAATTATTTGAAATTTAATTTTTTTAAATCCGAATAGAGTAAAAGTTATTAATATTTTATTTCAATACACAAACTTCAATTGCACAGAATATGTGCAATATACAATAATCAACAATCATTTCTACTGACAATGAGTGCTTGGCAACCTAGGTTCCATTTGGCCTCGTACATTCACTTTTTGGTTTCGATTTTCCTTGTATGACCACCACAAAGTAAGTTATGATTGTTCCTAGAAACTAATTGAAAAATTTTAATTATTTTTAAAAATCATAATTTTAAAGTTACACACCTTTAGGAGAAAGCTGTAATTGAAGTTGAAGAATCCATAGACATTAATTATCAAAGGTCGATGAACCAGTTACAAGTTAAATTGTTCGATCTAATAAATATTATTATTATAAATGAATAAATGAATAATGAAAATTATTGTTAAATACCAATATAAAAAAGTGATTACCTATAAACTAATTAAGATTTTAATATTTATAATAAGATATTAATATAAATAAATAATATTAATAATAAATCTGCTTTTAAATCTTTGTCGTCCGTTAAATTTTTCAATTCGATCAGAACTTCCTTTATTTTTGTTGTCTGAAAAATTTTACAAATGCGAATTTTTTAATCTTGCGTATTACTATGTAAATATTAAAATTATTTATAATTATAATTGTGTCTAAAAGCCAAATTGAATTTAATTTCAATCATCATTATAATCTTATAAACCAATATAGTATGATTGATATTATTAATAATATAATATATTAATTAATTAATAATATGATATATATATATATATATATATAATATGATATAATTAATAATAGTATGATCAATAATATTAATATACATTCTTTCTTCTTTTACCTGTGTAATCAACTTGCCACATACGCAGCACAAGTAAGTGATAGGCACCAAAAAAATAATAGACCATATAATTAGGCAGAAAATAATTTTGTCACTTTCTGCGGACCATCTTTCATAATATATTTCATCATAGATGCCAGATAAATTTTCTGATATTGCTGAGGAATCCATGTAAATCGACATTAGAATTGGTACTCCATAAATTTTGTTTAGTGACTCACATATTTCGAAAAGCTCAAAATGAAAATGTCTGTCGTACATTCATATTAAATGTAAAGTATAAATCAAGGAAAATATTCCTATATAAATATTTATTGCATAATTTGCACATTAATCTAATTTTCTGCGGAAAATAATTATAATAAGTTTTTAAGAAACTACTAATTATTTTCAACTTACTTGATCAATTGTAAAAAATGTTTTATTTCCTCCGTTACGATTATTTTTTCATCAATTGCATTGGAGATTCTGTTAAATGCTAGATAATAAAAAATTTTTATTTTTCTATTTTTCAGTTTTAGCATTCTAGAAGAGGCGCTTTGCAAAAGTATATTAAGATTCTTAAAATTGACGCCTATGCACCTGCATAATTATGCAAAATCATTTAGATTACATTTTTACCAACCTTTCTTTATCATTATTATACAACATATGTATAATAATGAAAACTTCCGTTTTATATGTATAATTTATATGTATAATAAAGAAAACTTCCGTTTAAAGCTAAACAAAATTTTTTAAATAACTATTTTGCATACTTGAGAATCGTAGCAAAAGTTGATTGGCCAACAAATTTTATATGAGATGGTCCATCATATGCCCAAATACAGAAGATCCTTATCATATAGTTTTCTATTTTATTGAGCCAGATCATAAAAACTATAAAATCAACGACTTGGATGATAAAATGAATCCATAACATTAATCTAATTTGCATGGAAATAGTTCGATGATTTTTATTTTTGTATCCGAAACTTTCCAAAATGTCATGTACTTTTTCAAGCCGCTGAATGCAAAATCTTAGGTCCTTGAAAAAAATACATTTTTTTGTAACAAAGTGTATTGGTCTGTTTATATCTAATAAATAAATAATTTTGAGTATATAATAAACTAATTAAATATATGGAAGATTTAAAAACAATTTTTTGAAATTAAAAACTTGAATTATAATCGCATCGTACCTTGCGATCGTACCAAATAATTATTAATTGAGTTGTTCCTTCTAAAATATTGTAATACCACAGAATTTCGTAATATGCTCCAGTGACTTTTGTCGAAAATGGGTCTGCTGAAATACAAACTTGATGTCCGTAAATAAAAAACAAAATCCAGTAAATAGATGCAGCTATTAATACATAAATGATG